>JACEIK010000832.1:171713-188761 GCA_018107945.1 Datura stramonium
TTAACACAATATAAAGATCCAGTAAGGGCCATTATGTAGACTGCCAGTGAAGAATTAGCTATGAGTTTCATCGTTAATCTGCATTATATGGCTCGTAGACGGACAATAATATATGAAATGTAATTTTACATATGAGGTTTGAAGAAAGTAGAATGTACGCAAAGATCTTACTCCTACCTTCTAAGTGGTAGAAAAACTGTCTTCTAAAAAACCCTCGACTCGAGTAACACATATCAAAGCACTTTAAAATATATATAGAATATAGAAGTAAAACAAATATAGCAAATGAGAGAGAAATCATTATTTCCTATGTCCCGCTTTATATGACAACACTTTCCTTTTTATTCAGTTCCAAAAAGAATGACACATTTCCTTATATGTTTAATAACACTATAAATATTTTACTCCTAGTAGGTCCCACTTATTTGGCCAAAAATTCACAAAGTTGTACTTCTACTTAAAAAATTCATTTATTTTTAAGGATATATAGTTTTTAAAAATTGTTAAGTCTTCTGATATTTTTTAAATTCCGTATTCAATCAAAATACTATCACATAAATTGTAACGGAGGAAGTTCATGATTTGGAACGCCTTGTTAAATAGTTGGACTCTTGTACTCCATCTACTTCTAGGCCATGCCAAAAATCTGCATTCTACCATATAATCAAGATTATCGCTAAATAGAATTAGCACTAAATTTTATTACCATATAATTATGAAATTTATTCATTGCTAATTCCTATTTTTTAAAGTAATTATATCCCAGAGAACACACAACTAGAAATAAATGTGAAGCTACTCATTGGCATCAAATCTTTAGACATTTTACATATACTGAAAAAAAGGCAACAATAACAACAACTACGTTACCTTATCTCTATCTTTCTGTGTGTCTAATATATTATAGCTCAAGATATCATTGATCAGAAGAACAAAATATAAGCCATGCTGAAAATATTAAAGAAACACAAATAACAAACTCAAAAGGCTCACACACTTAAAATCTTATACATCTATACTTAATATAATAGGCTAAATCATTAGAACTAGTATTGTAGGGGAAATACTCAATAAAGAGTTAACCCTTCCAAAAATAAGCGTATGCCACTATTTGCAGCGTGCACACGGTATTCTTTAGTAAAAGGCGAAAGAATAGTTCGCTATGTGCTCACTGCGTGGCTGCGTGATTTTGCCAAAGCTTGCGCGCTTCTCTTTATGCGCAACAAGTAGTTCGGACTTACTCTCTTCTTTTTCGATGTGGCACTCTGGCTTCTCTCTGTTTCATATTTTTAAAACAAAATACTTAAGGTGTGATTCATGTCTTTGGAGGTCATTTGATGGAGTTGTGGTTAATTACACTTTCTTAGCTTTAAGTTTTATGTTAAACTTTTTTCAAGAGATACTTACTTTTACACGTAAAAATTATGAAAATTGAATACAAGAGATTTTTGCAGGTTCATTTTTCTATTCAAATTGTAAAAGGTGATATCGGATTCAATTAAAATCAACGATTTTCAATTGTTTTGAAGGGAAATGGCAAAGGGATATAAAGAATTCGTTAATTTAACCTTGTAATTGCTTGTTATTCCCCTTATTTATTTTTTCTTTTGTAGGCGTATTTGAGTATACGGGTGGTTTCGATCGATATGCAAATTTTGGTTTTGAGATTGATTTAAACACATGAGAGGAATCTAGTATTTAGAAAAAATTATTTTACTAAGTATTTAAAGATTCACATAATATATAAACATACAGTCGAATATGGTCTCACCTGGCAAGTAAGCACTATACTTTGAAGAGTCCACATCTTGACATTTTAATTCGGTCTCAACTAACAACTAAACTCCAACTCGTCCTTACTATATCTCGTGGACACTCGACGCTGACATGACACATAAATTTTAAAAGTGTCCAACTCGTCCTTACTATGTCTCGTGGACACCCGGCGCTGACGTGATACATAAATTTTAGAGGTGTTTAGACGAGCATTTTGTAAGTTGAAGTGTTCAACTGACACAACGGATATGAGTTGAAGTGTCTATGTCTGGTATTATGTCTCAAAATATTTTGTACATAATGTATATATCTGTCTACTGTACAAGACTATGCCATCCAAGATTTGCACAAGTACTCCTAAATGATGTTGTAGTATCTATTTGTAATTACCTTCAATTTGCTACCATATTTGAGAGTAAGCTATGATATATAGTGCCTATTTTCCAATTTTTCCAGAAGAAGCTTTGCACTTAAATCCTTCTATCTTGTATCATTAATGAAATATCAAGCTAAGAAAAGTTAGAAACTAGAATTGTAGGGGGCACTCAATAAAGAGAACCCCTCCAAAAATAGGCGTATGCCACTATTTACAACGCGCACACGGTATTCTTTAGTAAAAGGCGAAAGAATAGTTCGCTATGTGCTCATTGCGTGGCTGCGTGATTTTGCTCAACGCTTGCGCTGCCCTTTTATATGCAACAACTAGCTCGGAATTACTGTTTCTTTTTTCAATGTGGGACTCATATCATTCCTTTTTTATTTTTCATCAAACTAGTACTTGTATGGTTCTGTCTCCATCATTTATTTTCAATTAATTTTGAAGGGATATGAAGATATGCATAATTCGGTTTTGAGATTGATTCAAGACACACAAAGACGAATCTAGTATTTAAAGATTATGTTATTATAGTATTTGTAGATTTTACATTAAAATTAAACACGCTAATTTATTAATCGACTATAATCTAGTGATAGAACTGTATGTAACCAGATATATATTCATCAATCAGGTGTAAACATCGCGTTTAAGTAAGTGTTATTCCCCTTATTAAACTCTTGAGTGTGAAGGGATTTTGTGATGGAGTTATGGTAAATAAAGATGCTTGTCAATTCTGCTTCACAGTATTAAAGAGGAAATCTTTTTAGTATTTTCAAGCCTATATTATTTCCCTGGTGGGTAGGGATGACAATGGAGCGGGACGAGGTGGGATAAGGCGAAGTCTTTCCCTATTAAAGTTGTCCTGCCTCAATTAATTATTTACCCTATTTAGATTCAGTTTGTCCTTATCCCGTTTAACCCTGTTTTGTCCCGCCTCATTTAACTCCTATTTAACGTATGCAGAAACAATAGTAAAGCACCCACTTCAACCATTCAGCACACGCTATTTGACATAACATAATGGAGTTGTGGACGAGGATGTGACAGGGGCCAAAGTGTGGCAGAGTTTCAATATAACTCAAGCTTAAATCGCCTTTATCACCTTACCCTATTTCGTTTAATTTTTAAAATATAAAAATAGTTTTGACCTGTTCTACCCTATTTAAGCATTTGAGTATTTTATTATTATATAAAATAGCACATTTTTTCTGATTAAACTGAAAACACTTATTGTGTGAAAGACTCTTCTCCGATATCACTAAACTATAAACTCACAACCAATAAAGACTCTCACCGATTCACTAAACTATAAACTCACAACTTCATAGTGTAAAAGATTTTCATCGATATCATTAAACTGTAAACTCACAAATAGATCGTGTGAAAGACTCACCAATATCACTAAACTACTAAACTATAAACTCAGAAGCACGTATTGTAGGAGAGACTCAAAATACCACTAATTAATCCTTAAACACACAGACACCTATTAAGTGAAAGACATCAATTCAACTGTTTAAAAGAAAACATCGAGCAAATTTGAGTGGCAATCAATGTATTTGGGCCACCAGTATACAGTGACATAAAAATTGGAACTAGAATTGTAGGGGTAAAACTCAATAAAGAGTAACCCCTCCAAAAATAGGCGTATGCCATTATTTGCAATGCGCACACGGTATTCTTTAGTAAAAGGCGAAAGAATAGTTCGCTATGTGCTCACTGCGTGGCTGCGTGAGATCTAAAGTACTGTTTGTTATCATTTTATATATACAAAAAAGTTTGTGATTTTACTTTCTGTTTCGATGTGGGATTTCACACTCCTTTTCCTCAACTCTATTTTAAGGCATCAAAGTATGGGGGAAGGAAATAGAAGAAAGATTCTATATAGGAAATAAAATAATAAGATGCATGAAATGGGAATTTTTGGTAGGAAGATATATGAGATTTAGAAAATTAAAATTCTAAAAAGTGCTTTAATATTTTTGAGTGTATAAGTTTTTGTCTTAATTCTGTTTTATTATTATATAAGATTGAGTAAAGTTATTTGGCTACAGTAAGACGAAAATTGAAGAACCGTATCATGTCAGTTATTCTGAATTAATTTTCAATACAAAAGGGGTTGAAAAAGGAAATGGGGAGAGGATAGTGGAGAATTGAACTCACAACACCTATTATATGAAAGATTCTTATTGATGTCACTAAATTATGAATTCACAACACCTATAGGTTGAAAGACTCTCACCGAGCACCGGTTGTGTGAATGACGTTCATCGATATCACTAAACTGTAAACTCAGAATACCTATTGTGTGAAAGACTCTCATCGATACCATTAAATTACAAACTTAAAATAACTATGGTGTGAAAGACTCTCTCCGTTACCACTAAACTGCAAATTGAGAACACCTATAATATAAAAGACTCTTATCGATACTACTAAACTGTAAACTCACAAATTCCTCTTGTGTGAAAGAAAACTCACAAATACCTATTGTGTAAAACACTCTCACTAATACCACTAAACTGTGAACTCACGATACCAATATATGTGAAAGACCCTCATCGATATCATTAAACTATAAACTCGTGATGTATTTGAATATGCAATCCGTATTATTTCGATCAATTCCTTTTGATCTAAATGGGAATTTGCTTGACGATTTGATATGGCCTTTCCATCCGAGAAAACTTGAATATTTGTGTTATATATTTTGTTGTTCAAACAGTTAAGTGCCCTTTGTTTCCCTACTAACTATTTGATAGTGACTTGTGATAATTTGTCATATCTAAAGTCCTAGAAGAGTGCCTAAATTTCAAGAAGTGACACTCTCCGGCATAGATAAGGACATTGTAGGTGCTTGCAATGGGACAGATGCGACTTCCCTCAATTGATTTGGATGGCATAGCCAGTCTATAAATGGAGCCGATCACAATTTTGTCCCGGGGGATAAAGAATAGGCAAAAGTTGAGGGACTTGTGTCTTTGATCACAAGTTCGCGACCTGCACCAAACGAACTAAGTGGAGAAGAGTAGAGAGACGAGATCATGATCCCCAAGTTTCAAAGGTTCACTGCATTACAGTTACTACAACAATGTGCATTCTACACTGATACTCGAGCTCACAGCTATCATGCTGCATAATACTCGGAGCTAAGATCCACTTTACAATTCTCACGCTAACAAAAGAAAAATGTAAACGTCGTAAAATATCATAATCTAGGTACACCACCTAGCAAGCAGATAATATAGTGATGTTAATTACAATTTAGCGCCACTGTTAATGCTAAACTCCACGGCGCCTAAGTGCTAGCAACCATGCCTAAGGGATGGTCAGTTATCATCATCTTCATCAGAATCTAGAAAGCTAAAATCCATTCGTCCATCGAGCTTGATGAGCAATGTTCCTCTATTCTCCTCGGTCCATTCAATACGTTCTTTCTTCAAAAGTTCAACTACCTGCAAATAGCAACAGGTACTTTACAATAACAGTACCATGATAAGCATACAAAGGGCAGATTCACACACTTCAACAGTTTTTTATATGAATATTCAAGAAAACTATTCTATCACGAGCTCAAATGTTCAATGAATCTAGCAACGAAAACTTAAATAGAGTTTTTTAGGTGAGACTAGTGTTCCATACCGAGTTTTTTAGCTTTGACTTCCCAACGCCATGTGTCCCACATCCAGTGATAACCCTGAACAACCTAACAGCTGAGCACAAGAAATGTAAAAAGATATTATGAATCTCCGATATATGCTCCATTCTGGCACAAAATATCATATACTTAACCAATTAGCTCAAGATGCTTACAGCGTACAAATGCTCCAAACAGAAGGTGCAGTTTCAAAAGCCTCATTGCTGGTTTGACATGTTGCCCGTGCAAGTCAATAGTTATCATGTTTTCTATGTTCTTGTTTCTGAAATGGAGCTCAGTTTAACAGGGACATATAATAGAGCAATGAGATGATATTAGCAAAACAAAAGAGAAGTTGATCAGTTATCCACCTAGCTGCAAATATATCCTGGCTAGCCTTCTCATCAGCCTCTTGAGCCTTTCTGTTAAGTAGCCTACCCTGAAGCAGTGTCCGCATGAGAGAGAGAGAGAGAGACAGAGAGAAACATATATTAGCCTAACATATAAATATAAATATTTGATAGCCACTGTTAAAGACATGTTATGTAGAGAAATTTATGAATTTCATCAGCTCCCTTACTTTTTTAAAAGGGAGGCTGGTGGTTGGATGCTGTAAAATAGCGCATCTGCTTGATGCCAAATAAATAAAAGTTTTACTTGTCAAAAAAAGGAAAAAGAAAGTAAAGCTTGATAACTGTAATCCTTATTCACAAGTGAATTTCAGATACACCATCAGAGGACTTCCTCGTTCCTTCTCAAGCAACCATAGCAGGTTCTATCCATTAGAAACCAGAACAGACTCCGTTATCTCCTTAAAGTTGATATTTCAGATGAAGCTTCTTGGACAAACCCTCAGCCTTAGCTTCCCTAATAACTAGAAAAGCTCTCATAATTCACTAAATCAGACTAGATGATTGGTTTGAGAGAGAAACAGAAGAGAAATGGATAAGGCTGAGGATTTGCCGGCAAAGTTTTCTGGCAAACCCAAAATAAAGGGGACAAGGCGAAATGAAAAGGAAGAAAGAGAAATAAAAAGAAAAAAAATGGAAAATAAGGATAAAAATAATTATTTTTATGAAATATACACGTACATAGCAGCAAGTGTACAATACACTGTGTACCAATCCTCTGGTTGTCTTGTCTCAGGGTAGTAATGAAAATTCACTTCCGGAAAGTCCGGGGGGAATAATAGCACACCCGCAAAATATAGGTATGTAACCTGACATTTCGGGACAAGTTGAGCGGTGTGCTTATGCCTTTTCCCAATTTATATCCAACTTGCAAAACTTTCAAATGCTTTTCAATCAGCACAAGCATCAACATCATGAAAGTCTAGCATTAGTATGTTAGATACAGCAGAAGCAATAAATACGTGGTATTTTATATGCCTCAGTCAATTTTTTTAAAAAGATGCCTTAGTCAATTACTTTATATAAAAATGGCGCAAATTCGCTGAAACTACAACAAGCAATAGCAAAACATCAAAAATGGAGAAAAGAAATCAATAATCACTTTATGAGGCATACTTCAAGCAAGACTGTCATTACCTGATCTGCAAGATAAGCAGCATGTTCCTTTTGGCCATTTGAAAAAGCTGTTGCAGCCTGCAGCACAATGTAACTTTTTAAGCTCTTAATTTGAAAACTTAAGCATATCAAAAGATGTATTCAAACATATCAGAAGATGTACCAAGAGCAAGAACATAAAATGATGAACTTACAAAATATGCATACCTTCTGATAATGGGATCTCATGGACTCCCAGTGTTGCTTTGCAGCTTCCCTGAACAGCTGATACTCAGCTCCCTCAGCTGCAGTAGAGATATTCAAAATAGTAAAGAGAGGGAGACAATTTCTGCAAACACCTAAATCTTACAATATGCCCCACCACGGAGATGGGGTGGGGTGGGGGCGGGGCAAAGGAGGAGGGAAAGAGGACAAAAGGTAAATGTATCCACAAATAAAAAGTGCCTGGGAAGATTCTATCATTTGGTGGCAACAGGGGAACTATGCCACCTCTAAATGGCCATTCAACAATTTCATTAGCACCTATTCTGTCAGAATAAATTAAATTAAATAAATAATTTTTAAAAAATAACCTATTTTGCCAAGAAAATTGACCCGTTCATACATAAAGAGAGGCATTTTCTAATAGGTAATCAGATCTCAATGATAAATGTAATATGAAGAAAGGTTTATACCGGAAGAACCATAATGATAATAGATCTGAAATCTCTTGAAAGTTCAAAAAAATGCAAATCCATTTACAATGTTTACATCTGAAAAAAATCAATATGTGAATAGATAGAAATTGTCACAGTACCATGAGTATTTTGCGGTTGTGGAATATCAATAGGACAAGATCCAAACCTTTGTCCCAAAGATGTCATTTTCTTCACTACATTCTTCCAGTTCATAGTAGTTGGTTCGTGTTCAGCACTCTTAGGGGTTGGCATATTAAACAAAGATTCCAAGATTTCTTGAGGAAGTTTCAGCCCAGAATTTCCTGCTGTAGATGATGAAGAATGTTCTGAGTTTCCAGCAGGAACTTTTAACTGATTCCTGAAACAAAGCAAATAATAATTTGATCCAGCAACAAGGCTTCCAGAATTCACTTCCAATTGAAGGTGTTAGAAGTCCACATCGGTTGTGGGATGGGTAATTAGTCTCCTTATATGGTCTTGGGCAATTTTCACCTCATCAGCAAGCTTTGGTATTGAGTTGGGGCCTAGGTCCATTTTGCATTGTCCAATTCTCGGCGTGAGGGGGTGTTAAGTGTCCCACATGAAAAAAATGGTTTGCTGTCTCCTTAGTCATGGACAGACACACAGCCCTCCATGAACTTTTGGGGCTGAGTTTAAGCCCAAGATCCATTTCTTCACATGGTATCAGAGAACCAGATCCATCTCAACTCTTGGTTTACCCCATGTTGGATCTCCATGTTATATCATCCACGTACCGGATGTCGCACGTGCGGGGAGTGTTAGAAGTTCCACATCATGATTAAATCTGTCAACTTGCAAGGTCAGGCCGGAAAAAACCCAAACCGAACAGCCAGGGTTTCAGTTGGGGGTTCAGGGAGCGGGCTGGGCCATCCAAAGTTTTCGGCCCAGTAGACAGGCTTGGTACTAGCCAGAGTGTCGGCCCACAGGGGCACCAGCCCGGTTAAGTAAATAAATAAATTTAGCCAATTAATAGTCATCGACCAACGGCTATAAACTGCAAAACGGCCACCCAACCTAATAAATTTAACCAATATTTTTTTTTATTTCGTGAACTTTTTCAAGATCTAGATGGACAGCTGCCGCTTGACGGTTTGGCCAAGCCAATTTCGAAAAGAGACAATCATTTCTCTATTCAATTTATAATTTGCCACAAATTGGTACAAAAGTTTAATCTTTTGATATATAAATAATTTCATATGCAGGAAAAAAGATTTCAATATTAAAATGGTTGCACATAGCTTATGTAGATTTCAATTTTAGTAATGAAGCAAAATACCACAAAAAGAAAAAATGGCCTAGCCTGCCTAAATTTCTTAACAAGTAGGGGACTGGGCCAGACACCCTTTTCTTGTAAAAGAACGGTCCCGAACCCACTCCCAATGGGCTGCTCGACCGGAACCGGAATCGACAGGTTGACCCTCAGGGGTCAGGCTGGGACCAGCCTGGAACCAAGATCGACAAGGCTCGCCCTCAAGGGGCAGAGTTGGGACTGGACCAGACCGGCTCAATTGTCAAGTTTAATCAAGATGTGGGATGGATATTTGATCCCCTTGTACGATCTTTATCAATCCTCGCCTTATGGACTGGTTTTTGAGATTGAGTTAAACTCAAAGTCCATTTCTTAATAGGAGGAACCAAAAGGCAAGAAAGATTCTTCCACCTTAATACGAATAACCTAACATCATCAGGTAAACATAAAATGTTCCAAGGAACCAAGATCAAACATACCATAAAACCTCCTGAATTAGCATATTACTAAACCTTACTACAACTCATTTTATTTCCCTATCTTGCTTAAAGGTGACATCCTCTTTCTTAGCCAAACGCCGGATATCACTACAACCACCATCAAGATAGAGGTCTCATATGCACATACTTGTGTTTCAAAATCATCCATTCTTCATTATTATTTTTGTTGTAAGATAATATATTCCCTTCTACAATTCCCAGCGTCTCATTCTTTCTTCATTATTACTCCTACATCAGTGAAAAATTGGAAATTTCCGCTTTTTGTTCCAGAAGCTTATCAAGTTTAAGTCAACAAGATGAAGTGAAAAACCTTTTATGGATATCAATAGCCATAAATGAATCAATCAATTCACTACCATCTTAAACATGCAAAGCAATAAGAACGGAAAATAGACAAATGATTTTGTATAGGAAAAGTAGACTGACATTCTAGGCACTCTAATCCTTACTTAGTCAGATAATCCGATAGCATAAACCACAACAACTACTATGACTCAATCCAAACAAGTTGAGATTAGCTATTTGAATCCCCACTTCTTCATTTAAGCTCAACATGGCATCATCATACCAAATAAAACTAAAAATTGAAAAATAAGTTAAATATATACAAAATAATAGTAATAATAATAATAGTGATATAAGTTCTCTAACAAGACTAAATCCTATTCCCCACTAGTAGATATCAACTATATGGATCTCTTTCTTCTATTGTGCTTTATATTTAGCTAAGTCTGCATTGATCTTAAGAAATCACAAGTCTTAACTTCTCTCCATGTAAAATAGCATAAACCACATTATGCAAAATTATAGTGACTCCAGTCTTCAACTATCCATTTTGGGAGGATAACTAGAGAATGTAAATAGAAGCACAAAGTGGTGTATGTTTCATACAGTCAATACTTACTGCACCTGGTGTTTATACTAAACCAAACAATTTAATCATAGTAGTTTGAAATTAAAGTAAGAACCTAAGTTGCTCGGACTCGGGTGTCCGACATGGGTTCGGATCTAGAGGTCAGATCCTTCAGGACCTAAATTTTACAATTCGGGGTATAGATCCAGGTATGAATACAGGTGCGGGAATTCGGCTAAGAATAATTCAAATATCAAAATAGAGCTGTAAAAATATGCCTAAGTTATGATAAACTATTTGGAAGAAAATGATTCCACAAATTTTTGAGAGCAAGTTTAAATCTGTAATTATTATTAAGTACATATACATCTCTTTATTGTTTCTTTGTTGTAACATAGCTATTGCAAATGATATAGACTCCATGACATACTTCTTGAGTTTATTGCAGATTCAGCAGTGATGTTGACCTGTAAATATCTTTAAAGCACCTTCTGGTTGCTGGCTTTTAAAACAAATATCTTTTAACGATAAACAAAGTATGTCTAAATTATGATTTTACCCTAACTTTTGTTTTGATTTCAGAAATCATTGTATCTGTTTCAAATTTCTCTATCAATTTTGATCAAAATACCCAAAATCGATTGATCAAATCTGGTAGAGATCTCACACCCCACATCGGGTTGACACGGGTGAGATACTAGAAGTGAAGAGTTTGAGCAACTTAGGTTAGAACACATGGTTAAGTAATATATGGGTGTTGGAAGTCATTGGTCTTCCATTCATTGATTTGGTGTGAACACCGGGTGCCAATAAACTTTTACCATTTCATATTGCAAGACATGGCAACTTTATCAAGCAGAGACAACACTCTGCTACAGCAAGGCAGGTGTGACTTTTATAAATCTAGGGGTAGTTTGGTTGGTGGGATAGGATAGACAAGGATATCCCATGGGATTAACTATCCCACCTTCTACCTAGGATAGCTAATCCCATCATTTTAGTACAATTGGNGTTGACAGTCAAGGTCGTGTAATTAACACTTGGGCTGATATCATAGGATATCCCATGGGATTAACTATCCCACCTTCTACCTAGGATAGCTAATCCCATCATTTTAGTACAATTGGTGGGACTAATTAATACCCATAAGCAAATGCTGCATAATATAATTTCACATTTTATTCCGAGATAATTATTCTTATCCTACCAACCAAATGACCCCTTAGATATTATTACACTCCATAATGATCTATAGGGAGCATCTCCTGCAACAATCAAGCATTAGACATTGTAGTTGGAGAATAATGTGTTCTACAAACTTGATTCTTCACCCAGTTCGCTAGTCCTTTATTACAATTTAGAGGTAAGCATTTAGCTTTTTTAATAATAGGATGGATGTCCATCTCATGGATAGGTGATATAGGAGTACGTTATGTCCCCCATCCATCACTGCAAGTTTTCTTCTATATTCAATAAATCAACCCACCTAGAGCTCCAAGGTAGGAACTAGGTTGTTTGAAAAAAGGATGCCCTCAACCTGTACCCTGCTTCAGGATTCCTACTCACTTACATCTAAATCAAGGTTCTAATGTCAGAAAACTCAGAGTAATTGAAAGGGACATGCCCTACTGCACAAAAAAGGTCTAAAGGTGAATTTTCTTGGAACATTAATACATGATGTGATATGTGCAAATTACCTGCCAGGATGCCCCCAAAACCACACATTATCTTGAACTTCGCCTTCAGATGAATGAGAAGTAGAATCAGATGTCCTATCAGTAAGCTGCAAGAAAATTGTCACTAAGCATCAGGTCATCCTTGTGCTGACCTCTGAAAACCAGACATTTATATTATCTGAACTAATTTAGTAAAAGATTTCTACAAACTGTCGAATTTAGTGCAGTTGAATGAAAAAGTTAACTAGAGGAAGGTATGCATATTTGAAACAGAAACTGAAAAAGAATTCCACTAAGTGCCCAATAGTTTTAAAACCACTCTTTAAGACTCAACCAACCCCAAATTACAGACATCTAAAAGGCAACTGCAAGATTTCTATTAGTTTGACACCATTTTTTCTTTTAACAAACATAACGATATTCAACGTAGACCACCTCCTCTAGTTCTTCTCATTCTACCGAATGTTTGCCAAAACATTTTGGGAACAGAAAACAACCAAATGGGACCACGAAATATTTAGGCTGAGAGGTATCCATTTCCAATTGACACCATACTTTCCAAAGACTAAGGAGATATCTTGAGCTTAATAAGATGAGGGCAAATGGGGGCGGTCAACTATTAATTAAAAGCAATGAGCTAACCAACTGACAGCGTACTTCCTTTTGTTTTCTTCTTTTGGTTGATAAGCATATGCCATTGTACTTCTTTTGCTCATCCAAAATCAAATGAATGGCAAAACCATCATCTTTTGGGACCAAATTGGTAATGTAAGTTTTACAACATCAAAAAGATTGAGAACTCAAGATTTAGGTGATTCAGATCTGTAGCTTAGTATCTGCACAGCAGGATCGGAGTTCTTTTAATACCCAAAAGAAGACATTAATTTGATAAAATGAATAATTAGCTTTCTTAGTTTTCCAACAATGTCTATTTCATGAGAAACTAGTGCCAGCTTTTCCATATAGGTATCTTCAGCAATTCATTGACCTAGCATCCTCACTTTTGCTCCTACAATCTACAGATCTTTATTTGTTCATTATACTTTCTGATAAGGAGGTAGTTGCCCATTTAGACCACTTTTGATGAAGCATTCGGACTATACCACTTGCAAACTACAACATCAGAACCAAGAGAGAAAGAAAATAGGTCATCCTGAAGGATAAAGGGAAGATAAGAGAATAAAGTTAAATAGTCAAGCAAGCATAATATGAAATTCTGGTTGGTATATATGAGAATTAATCAGGAATGCAGACAATAACAATAATGTCACAAAAGGCTAAATAACATATAAATCGATTGTAGAAGATGAGAAAATTAACCTACACCATCATTTGAATAAAGAAACACTGCCTCTTCTTTCCAGTTTGCACTACAGTCGCTAAGCTTAGGTTGCTCATTGGAGGAAGATGATAATTCAAGCAACACACTCAGAGCCTGGAAGAGAAGCACATGCACAATTAAAGGAGAATCGCTTCAAAAGAAATGAGAAAGTAGCAAAAGTAGCACCACAATAAGACACTAAGGGGGCAAATTATACTATAAAAAGGAATCAGAACAGTAGTTTAACCAAATCGCAGTCACCAATTCTTCTACTGATATTCCTCCAAAGTTTAAAGTCAGATGTCAAAGCATCAAGTTAAGATCGCAGAACTACAATGATGAACTTGATATGGTAGCACAAGAAATGACAACAACACCAAGAGAGTCACATAAGCATAGTAAAGATTCAAAACCTAAAATAACACCACTAAATTGGATGAAAGAAATACAGAAAGAATGAAATTAAGAAAGCCAATGTGTCGTGACAATGGAAACAGATACGTGTCGGACACATCAGTTTAAAAGGAAAATTTTGCTCTGATTGCTTCCATAAATCCATAGGTTAAACACAGCAAGAAGCTGTTCACAGAACTAGGTGTTCTAGATACAACATCAACCCCTCCAGGTAAGACAATCTGGACTAACTGTAAGTACACTGATTGAGAAATGAGCTCCAATACAGTAGAATGTCAGACTAGACAAATTACAAAAATCATCACCCAATTTTACGCTAGTCTTAGACAGATGAGTTAATCTGAGGTAACTAAGAGCAAATCTAAATAAACTGTGCTATCATACGCCTTGAGAACCAAAAGAGGGATTTACTAGGATAAAGCTTGGCCCAGTTTTATGCCAACAATTTACCGCTCGAAATTGGGATAAGGGATGTAAATTATGACATACAAAAAGACTAAGTTTTCTCTAGAGATATATTTTCCCGACAAGATCATTCATGGGAAAGACCAACCTTAAAACCCCCGCCAGACAGCATTTGAACTTGAATAAGAATTGGGAAACTGAATCATACCTAACAGGGAAAACTAAATTAAACTAGATTAGATCCGACTCAACTCTTCAATCTCACAAAAGGTACCAAACCCTCTGAAATGAAAGTAATAAAAGTCAAAGACAACCAAATGATTGCAATCATGAGTAAAAACACCTCTAATCTTTAACACAAATTATAACACAGAGATATTTATGATTATACAATGCAATCTTACCCTATATGATCCAATTATAAACACAATGTGATAACAGGAGTAATTATCAGATCTTCTCTAGAAAATACCACAATGTAAGAAGATAAAATCCGAAGTAATGGTATGCGATATCTTTGAATGAGGAAAAAACAAAATGCATTCAAGCCTCCATAAAGCAAACAAATTTGATTTGAAACAAACAGATAAGTCTTAGTAGCTCAGTTGTCAACTGCTTGAACTTTCAGCTTGTTGGTGAGGGTTCAATTCCCCGCCTTGTAATCCACTCTCCCGTTTCCTCTTCCCCTACCCTCAATTTTTTCTTAAAAAGTAAGAAGACAAGTCAAATAATATTTACCTTCTCAACTTCATATCCGCATTGACCTGCATTAAACAGAAGTTCTAGTTACAAGGCCATTAACCAAGTGAAGAGCATCTCTATCTATTTTTCGTTTCATTTCAATATAGTTTTGAGCATGAGCACAGCTTGAAGTAACACCTGATGCAGCAGAAATTTTTTTCCAAATTTACATGGTAGACATTGAGGTTAAGCGTTCGCATAAGAACAAAGTTACCCTTTTTAGTGACCTAAAATGACCTGTAAAAGATATTTTTGAGGTGTAGCAATTGCCTCTTTGCAGAAAAGCAAGAAGAAGGTTACATACAGTGCACACCTGTTCACTCGCTATGGCCTGGGAACACTTCATGCACAGGGTACACGGTCTTCTGATACACATTGATTTGCTTCGACATGTTTTTTTTCTTCAGTTAAAACATAAGGAAGAAATATGCTATCCAATTTTGTCTAAATAGTTTATTATCAGCACACAACAAAATTGGCAAGATACTGAATTCAGTTATGATATAACCATGCCGATAACAATCAATTTAACACATATAATCATCCACAATCAACACAACAACTAGACATGCATTGCACCTTTCACTGTTAACTTAGTTCTGTCAATTTCTTTTTTTCTTTTCCGTTTTACTTCTTTCATAAATTTTAATATTCAACAGAAAAATATCACTCACATAAAACATCTCTGACAACAGCTAAGCTCAAATCAGAGTCCTCGCCAAGCATGGAACACAAAAACTGCTCAACAGCGTCATTGCTCAATGTTTCATCATTTAAGTCCTTGAACTTTGAACAACTCTTCTTTGGAGTTGTCCTCACATAATCCTTCCCTATCATCGCTGAGACTGTTCCAGTGGCAGCTACCAATTTCTTCGTCTTAGCTTTGCGCTGAACTGAATTCTGCCACGAATGACCCCCAACAAACACGTCCAAGTTACTCGGATCCAAGCTTGAACCAACATTTCCACTTGAGCTAGAGCAACTAGTGATCTTATCCTCTTCCTTACGCTCCACCATATCACCCAAAATCGCCATTGCTTTATTCAAGTCCCCGTTTGCCTCTTTATAAGCACATTCTGCTTCCTCCACAGATACAGAGCTAAATGCCTCCGTTAAAGCTTTCAGAACACCCTCCCCACTTTCATTGCGATTCCCAGA
The DNA here is from genome assembly GCA_018107945.1 of Datura stramonium. Lineage (NCBI taxonomy): Eukaryota > Viridiplantae > Streptophyta > Magnoliopsida > Solanales > Solanaceae > Datura > Datura stramonium. The sequence goes on from JACEIK010000832.1 coordinate 188,047, forward strand.
TGGCAGGGAACCATTAACAACCCCAACTTGTTTACAAGCTTTTGATCTCTTCTTCTTCTTCTGGTGCTTCATTTTTCTACTTACTTACTAATCATATACAACAATTCCTACAATATTAGCTACAAGACACAATTGCTTGCTATTCTACATATAAAAGTACAACAAATATCATAATAACTACATAAAGCTGAGCACCAATCATTCATTTTACGAGATTTTCAGCTTCTGGGTATGCATTTCTGAGCGAAAAAACAACAAAACCTGCAGCTACTAATCACAACAAACATTTCGATCAAAGGAAAGAAAATAAAAATTCAAACTTATCTACACCGGAGATCGCGCTTCAAGAAACTTCTGAGAAACTGAAAAGTTTCATTGAAACCCTAAATCAAAAGGAAGATAAAAAGTGATCAAAGCTCTTCGAAGAAAAATTGCACCAATAATGGAAAAAATGGTACAAAAATACCAAACAACAAAGGGAATTTGGATAAAAAATATGGTGTGGTTGACTATTGTTCTTGCAATAATTGCGGTTTCCAAATTTCCCCAATCGGAGAAGAGATTCTGATGATCGCGAAAAAATAGGCGATGTCGAAAGATCTGTAGGACCAGAGGAACATAACTAGGGCAGCAAGCGTGGACTAAATTTAGCCGTAAATGCATCTAGGTACAATTTTTTATATGATTCCCGAAGAGTTATATAGTCGGCCAGCAA
>JACEIK010000832.1:212078-223895 GCA_018107945.1 Datura stramonium
ATTTGATCCTTCTCGCAAAGTTTAGGGGTATATTTGATCTTTTTCGCAAAGTTCAAGGATACACTTGATCCTTTTCACACATAAATTTTTCTGCCTTTTTTAATTCATTTGCTAATTTGGGTTTATTTCCTTGATAATCAAATTTATTTTTTCACTCAGCTTCTTGTTAAATCTATCATAGATGCCCTAGGAAAAAAATCTATGCAGATACAGAATAAATTGCAATTTGGTCAGAACGAATTATTGTAGTAAAGAATCTCGTGATATTGAGTGGGCCTATTTAATTTAAACCAACCTCTTAAGTTTCACGATGATGGAGCTCGAGTAGAAAGTATTAATTTATTTCTCAAATAAAGCTTATATCTATCATCAATGTAGATCAGTGCAGAACAATTATTTATTCTTTTTCCTTCAATAATGCAAGCTCATATGCTAATCAATAGAAGGACATTTTTTTTGGTAACAACTCTGAATATTACCATTGATAACAAGAAACAGATACAACCTAAAGGGCACCTAGATCCAAAACCACCTTCAATGAAGGGTATTTATGAATGCCAAGCCCCAAACATACTAGCAACACAGTAAGAGCTGCAAAATATTCCTACCCTTGTGCATCTTTTTGGACATTTTTAGTGTACTAATCCTATTTATGACTTCCTTCTTTATCTGTGTTACTACAAGCTCGCTATTTCAACTAGTCCTCTGTACAGTTTCCAGTTCCTAGCTTTACAGGTGTGATAGATCATGGCACTCCAAATAGCCGCTACCACCTCCTTCTTAAATTGACGCCAGTGCTTCCCTTTAATATTATGCAGCACCAGTTGCACTTCACCAGGCTGCATTTGCAATCCACACCACGCCAAAAGAGCACCCCTCACTATCTGAAACCACGGGCACATCATGAACAAATGTTGTGCAGTTTCCAATGATTGATTAGTACACAAATAGCAGTGCACATTCTCAACCGGAATTTGCAATTTGATCAGCCTCTCTTTCGTCAGTAATCTACCTCGAGCAGCCAACCACATAATAATTCTGTGTTTAGGCTGTACAGCAGTACTCCAAATGAGTTCACCAATATCTAGTCTTCTCCGTGGCCCACGTATGGCTATATAACTCTTAGTGATAGAGTACTGACCTCCACTGGTGAGGGAGCATCTACCATGTTCATACCAAGCTTTCATATCCTCCTTTAGTCCATTAAGCTTCCTGCACTACCAACTGCAACCTTGAGGGGCTTTATGTGACCAAATATTTGAATCATTTTTCATACAGATACCATGTACACATTTGACCCAAAGTGAGTTTTTGTCCTCCGCCAACTGCCATACTAATTTTCTCACTGAAGCAATATTCCAGTTTGCAACCTTTAATGTTCAGCCCACCTACTTTTTTTGGACAACAGATCTTATCCCAAGCCACTAAACTGATTTTCTTCCTCACCTCTGTACTACCCCATAGGTAATTAAAAGCCCATAAAGGAGGTAATGTGATTGAAGAAGTCCTTACGAAGGAACTATAATCTCTTCACATGAATCTATTAGCTTATCATTATCTAGGTTTCTTTGTTTTTATTTTATTTTTTTTTATTTTTGTTAAAGTGTGTAACCATCTCATCTAAAAGCCTAAGCCTTTAGAGAAGTACACTTTATTATTTAATTCTATTATCAACACACCTCCTCACGTACTGACCTGATTCTTTTTATGGGTCAAGCATGCGGAAATTCTTTTTGATAATGGGTGGTAATGAGATTCGATACCAAGATCCATGGGTGCTCTGATACCATGTTAAAATGTGGAACCATCTCATCTAAAAACTTAAGCTTTTAGAGAGAGCACACTTTTATTATTTAATTGTATTCTCAACAGTTTCTATTCTTTAGTGTGAGTATGAGAAAGAAAAAGAAAGAAGTGAATAGAAAAAAAGAGATAAAACTAAAAAAATTTAAAAATTAATGAACAAATTTCAAATTGTAGCTATTAGAGTGGTGAGACGGGATGTTATGTGTCCACCTCACCCAAAAGGCAAGTGACATGAGATTTTAGTAGTTGGGTCTTAAATTTGCTAACAATAGAAGTATTTTTGTTCGAATAGTATAATAGATGTTCAATATAAATTATTTTTGAAAGTAAAGACATTGAATTCAAGAAGGCAAGAAAATTCACGTGTGAAAAGAATTAAACATACCCCTAGACTTTGCAAGAATGATTAAATATACTCTATGTGGCTTTTATTTAAATAAAAAATAAAAAAATAAATTTAAAATTGATTTTTTCACTTCCATCAGCCAAAAGAGTATATCTGCATCATTTGTGTAACGGCAGGGGTATAAATGACCCATTTTTCAAAGAGGGGTTTATCAGTTATAAATCACAAAGCTGAGTATATTTGCACCTTCTCCCTTTTATTAATTACTAAACCAGGGACAGTTTCCCCACAAAGGTAAGGATCACGTCTGCATACATTCTACCCTCCCCAGACCCTACTTGTTGGACTACACTGGGTATGTTGTTGTTGCTACTAAAAAAGGTGCATTTTGATGCAAAAATTGATGATTCAAAAGCACTAACTACTAGAAGTTGATTATGAAAGTAATCAGGTAAGAAATGAACCTTAGGCCTAACTCAACTCTAAAAGCTACCTCCAGGGATGAGGATTGTCAAAAATCATATAAGGAACAATAACCCATTTCCTCCACCAATTTGAGACACTTAACATCCCCTCCCCTCGCGAACAGGAAGGGACATCAGAAGCATGGACAACAAAATATGGGTATCCGATATTGGGTAAACCAAGAATGTGAATGATCTAGCTCATATTGGGTAAACCAAGAATGTGAATGATCTAGCTCATATTGGGTAAACCAAGAATGTGAATGATCTAGCTCCGATACCATGTTAAGAAATGGGTCTCAAACATAACTCTAACTTCAAAAGCTAGCTCATGGGATAAGGATTGTCCAAGACCATACAAGAAGATAAATTGCCACATCCACCACCATGTGGGATACTAACAACTCAAATTTATATTCATACCCCAGAAATTCAATGGAAAATAAAGAGAAAAATGCATAATGAGTGGCTGAATATGCATGACAAATTGAAGAATTCTATCCAATTACTAAAAGTAAAATCAAAATGCTAATATTGAAGCACTTCAATGAGAGGTAAAGCATATGTTCATGAACCGGATAGGCCCTAGAACAAAATAGAATAATGTAAATTTGGAAACAAAATAAAATGAAGGTTTGTTGGGGACTGAAAATTAAACTACCTTTTCCACATGATCAAACACAATTACATCATCATAAAGACCTAGATGAAGATCAGGAAGGTTCCTATCATCCATGGGAGCATTTGAGAAAGGTAGCTTCTTTTTCTCTACGTAACGCACAGTATCATATGAGAAGTAACCAACCCAACCTCCTGCAAAGGAAAAACTACAGCATTAGGTAGAAGTAACCAACCCAACCTCCTGCAAAGGAAAAACCACAGCATTAGGTATAGCTAAGTTTCAATTTCTTCTCAGATGAAATCTGTGTATAGAGGTATCAATTATCATATACCGACTCTTAAACCTCTTGCCGTAGTCTTACTCAACACATAATCTCTCTTCATCCTTCTCTCTTTCCAACTTTTATTGACGTGGATTCTTACTCTATTCTAGATTTTTCACATTAAATCCTTACTTTATTCAAATATATGAAACTAGCATAATTTTCAATTATTACACGCCTTAAATTGATCGTATACATCTAAATATAGCACCCAATGGCATGTCAAGATAGATGATAGGAGATTTCCCAAATTTGCAACATAAGATGGCAGCCAGCCTTTGAATAACAAGATCAGCATTAACAGAAGAAAATGCTGCTCTTTCCCAGTTCACTTGTAATCCAGATATGGTCTAGAAGGCTAGAAGAGTTGCTTTCAGGTGCAAGAATTGCCTTCCATCTGCACCACATAGCACCAAACTGTCATCGGCATAAAGGATATGAGACACTTCCTCTTTGTATCCATTCCCGTCTTTTATAGTGAATCCCTCCAACCATTTAAGTTCAGCAACTTTCTTTAGCATTAAGCTTAATACTTCCAATGCAAGAATAAAGAGACACGCAAAAGTGGATCACCTTGTCTCAAACCCTTCTATGTGGGAAAAAAGCCTTCAGGTGCACTTAAAAAAAATATCCCAACAGTACAATACCTGATCCAGTTTATCCACTTAGCTCCAAATTCCATAGAGCCCCATTAGCTTGAATAAGAACTCCCAATTTACAAAGTCAGAAGCTTTTTCCATGTCTCATATGCAAATTACCATCGTTATCTTTTCTTTCTGATAATGACCGAATTCAGCCAGCTGATTCCCCGTGATGAAGGCATTTTGGTCGACGGTCACAATTTTCACAATAATTTGCTTCGGCCTTTCAGTTAACACCTTTGAGACATTTTTGTATAAGTTTCCCAACAAGCTACAACAATAACAACACACCCCATGTAATCCCACAAGTGGAATTTGGGGGGTAATGTGTATGCAGACCTTATCCCTACCTTAGGAAGTAGAAGGTTATTTCCGTAGACCCTCAGCTCAAGGGAAAGCATTTTAAGCAGCTCGGAAAAAGAAAATAACTGAAGTGAAGAAGCAATCATGGTAACATACTAAAGAAAACAAGGCAAAGCATTCTAAAAAGGAACAGTAACTACAACAAAATAATACGATAATCAAAGTGCAAAATATAATAAATAATAACAGAAATCGGAAAACAAGAAAACTACAAGCGTAATACTACAACTACTAGTATGGAAAGGTAACCGAGACAACCCTTAACTACCTACTAACCTTCTACCCTAATCCGCGTCCTCCATAACCTTCTATCTAACGTCATGTCCTTGGTCAGCGGAAACTATGTCATGTCTTCTCTGATCACCTCTCCCTAATACTTCTTCGGTCTACCCCTACCTCTCCTGAAACCATCCATAACCAATCTCTGACACCTCCGCACTGGGGCATGTGTGCATCACCTCTTCAGATGTCTGAACCATCTCAGTCTTGCTTCCCGCATCTTGTCCTCCACTAAAACCACTCCTACCTTTGTTCCGAATATCTTCATTTCTAATTTTATCCTCCTAGTATACCCACACATCCATCTCAACATTCTCATTTCCGTAACTTTCATCTTCTGAACATGAAAGTTCTCGATTGACCAACACTCTCTTCCATACAACAGTCGATCTAACCTCCGCTCTGTGTAACTTGCATGTTAGTTCTGGTGGCACTTTCTTATCACACAAGACAACGAAAGCAAGCCTCCATTTCATCCACCCTGTACCAGTACGACGTGTGACAACATCGTCAATCTACCCATTACCTTGGACAATTGACCCAAGATACTTAAAACTTCCCTTCTTTAAGATGGCATGGATATCAAGCCTTAATTCCATGCTAGCCTCATGTATTACGTCTATGAACTTGCACTCCAAGTATTCTATGTTGGCTCTTCTCAACCTGAACCCTTTAAACTCAAGGTTTGACTCCAAAACCTCCAGCTTAACATTAACTTCATCGCAAGTCTCGTCGGTCAGAATGTCAAGTGCAAATAACATAAGCTATTGCACCTCACCTTGGATTTGTCGAGTTAATTCATCCAACACCAAGAAAAATAAAAATGAGCAAAGAGTTTATCACTATTGCAACCCCATCACAAATAGAAAGTGCTACGAGTCTCCTCCTACTGTCCCGGGTCTTGGTTCAATCATACACGCCCTTAATTGCTCTAGTGTATGCCACAAGGACACCCCTAGCCTCCAAGAACCTCCATAGAACCTTCCTCGGGACTTTGTCATATGCCTTTTCAAGATCGTTGAACACCATGTGTAAGTCCCTCTTCTTCCCCCTATATTGTTTCACCAGTTCTCTTACAAGATGAATGGCTTCTGTAATTGAACGCCATGAATCCGAACTGATTTTTAGAAATAGACACACTCCTCGCCCTCATCTCCACTACCCTCTCCCAAACTTCCATAGTGTGGCTTAGCAGCTTGATACCCCTATAATTATTGCAATTCTAAATGTCACCCTTATTCTTGTACAACAGGATCATTGTACTTCACCTTCATTCTTCTGTTATTTTTATCATTTCAAAATCGACATTAAACAACCCAATCAACCACTCAATACCTGCCCGACCTGTGTTCTTCCAGAATTCTACCTAGATCTCATCTGGCCGGTCGCTCTTCTCCTGTGCATCCTACGAATGGCACCCTTCACCTCCTCAACCTTTATACACTTGCAATACCCAAAATCGCACAGCTCTCGGAGTGTTCCAAATCTCCGAGCACAATGTCTCTATACCCCTCTTCGTTCAAGAGTTTATAGAAGTATGATTGTTATCTCCGTCTAATGAGTGTCTCCTCCGCCAGTACTTCATCGTCCTCATCCTTGATACACTTCACTTGGTCCAGGTCTCATGTCCTCTTATCTCTTACCTTGGCTAGCCTGTGTAACTTCTTATTCCTCTCTTTGTCCTCTAGTTCTACATACAAGCATTCAAAAGCTGGAGTTTTTGTCGTTGTAACCACTAACCTTGGCTCATTCTTCGCCATCTTATACCGTTCTCTATTTGTTTGTTTTTCCTCCTCGTCATTACTCTCCACCAATTTCCTATACGCCACCTTTTTTGCTTTCATCTTCTCTTGGACTTCCCCATGCAACCACCAATCCCCTCGAGCTAATAGGCATGAAATCCTTGATTACTATAGCGCCTTTCTTCTCAAGGACGAGAGAAATGATTGTAGCACAAAGCTTTCTCCAGTTCTTTTTTCAATATAAAAATGTTCCAAAGTTTCAAAGATGTCTTGTCTTAAAATATGCCAAATTTATGGAAAAAGAAGGCCATAATGATACCACAGCATCAAGCTCTCCTCTATAGTAAATGGCCTTTGCAGCCATTCCCTGTCTTCATAAGAAGTAGAAATAAACCTGCAACCACTCCATCCACACTAGGCCTCCGGTGCTCTTTCACAATGAACAAATTTGTGTAAAAATTGATGATGTCTTTTCATACAGCCAGCTTTGTTTCGAGCACTCCATTCATGTTTTGTCAATGGTGTTGAACCTCTTAGTGCAGTAGAAACCTTGTGAAAGTATTTGTATTCTTATCCCCCTTTTTGAGTCCAAAGGCATCTTGACTTTGCCTCCAAGATGTCTTCTCTGCGTCAGCAATGCTTTTAAGCTTTCTTAGGATTTCATCCATTTCATTCATGCCCTGGAATGATCCATTTTCAGAAGTTCCCAATGCATCAGATTGGTCAATTTCCTCCAATCTTTTTAAGGCTTTTGCTTTCCTGTCATCAAATCCGCCAAAGACCTCTTTATTCCATTTCCTCCTACTTCTTGTATCATTTCCTTATTTTAATGATTAAACTTCTTCCCTTTTTTCTTGTACAATTATTATATTACTTCTTTGACTTTAATGTTGATATAAAAATATTTGTAATAATTGCATAACACATGTAAAAAGTATCAAACAATAAAACAAAAACATATGTAAAAAGTATCATGCACAAAGCAGACCAATTTGCAGTTATACACCAAAAACCAAGTATGACATATCTGCGTATTAAGATAAAAACTGCAGCTTTCATACCATCCATAAGATACAAATCAAGAAATTTAATTTGAAGCATACTGTATAGTACGATAAAGCCAACCAAGCAACAACTAGAAGCTGGATAAGGATAACAAAGACAGTTAAATAAGCAGATGTATGCTATCAGAATAATAGATTTAGCAATTGGACAGAATTAAACAACAAAACATCAGAGCAGCTTGCTGAAAAACTTCTAAATTGTCAATCGGAAGTTTAACATAATGTTTTTCCATTGATATGAGGCAGATAATTGACATTGAAAGTCAAGTGCTTATTTGCACAGTAAATTCAGGTGATAACATCACCAAGCTAGATTAGTATTCATGCTAATAAACTCAAGCAGTTGAAGTATAGTTTATTACCACAAAATGCTTCGGGAAGCTCATCTATGCATTGAGGTTTCCATCTTTCCATAATCCTTCGAGGAATGATCATTGGATCTTCCGCAAATTGCTCTGTTCTGCTTCCTTCAAGGTGATCCATAATTGTCACCATGTTCTCTTTTGCAACAATTTCCATTGTCGGCTGAGCCCCAATCACACTGTACCGACCCTAGCATAATTAACTCATCAACAAACATAGAAAGGTGTAACCAAGCAAATAATTTATTTGATTATTCAGAATCATGCCAATGAAGGATAGTGCAGGTAATGAGAATATAAACATCAATAGTTCCCCATGTGCTCTTTGTGAATGTCAGTACTCTCTACTTCCTGAAGAGGACTTCTGTATCACTATGTTGGGACAAAAACAGTTTCTCTTTGTAGATTTTGCAAATAAAACAATTTAAACTATTTTTAACTATAAAAAGTTGTGAGTTATAGTACTTATATGTGGTTTCTAATAAGTAAATTTCATATCAAAGCCAACATTCCTTTAAAGACAGAGCAATATAATTTCCATTGACTATTCTAGTTTCAATCAAGGAACTAAATGGAGGTAGAACAAGGAGCTTACAACATTAGAAGCTTTTGAACCAGGCTCTACAGACTCGAACAAGAAGCTCGGAGCTTCCCTATCATCTTCTTTCACCAAACAACGGTAGGCAAGAACTGGAGTTAAGTGATCAGAGAATATAGACCTGTAGATGGGGATCAAATTCCCATGCTTGCTAGCCTCCTTGAACTTAACTGAATCGTCCACTACACAAACTAAACCATCTCAGAACCAGAAAACATCCAAAAGTTACCATCATGAAATTAATGTCAAGCAAATCTAGTGATAGATATACTCTATTGACAGCAGTGGAAATGCAACAAATGTTCTTGAGTCGACAGATATATATTGCTGATTTTTTATTATTCAACTCCTAAATGAATAAGTTCGAGTTTATTGCCACACAGGAGTAAGGAATGCAACAGTAATCTGCGCCTATGGACTAAACATCATGGATCCATCTCTGAATTAAATGGGCATAGAGGGTATAGCGGGTCCTAGGCAGAGGCGAAGCCGGGATTTGAAGCTTATGGGTTTGGGATTTTAGTCCTCTTGAGTTAGTGGATTCTAAATTAATAATTCGTACATATTTAATGAATTTCTTAAGACAGATACATGGTTAGAAAGTACACTCTAGCTCCACCCTAAGTCGTACGGGAGGAAGCGAAACTATATAACAGATGAAAGCAAGGTTTTTCAAAAAAATTATATATTAATGCTAAGGTTCCAGAGAAACAGTGAACACAGTGGATGCAGACCAATCACCAATGACTTATAGTTTTGGATCCATATAAAAAATCAAATAGACAGTTGAAGATTTTTAAAAAAAAAATATTAATGCCAAATATATAGTTGAGTAATCAATGCAACATATCTCTGAACTCGCGGAATTAATATTCTAGAACCATCTCTGAATTAATAGGCGTAGAGGGTACCGGGGGCGGCTCAACAAATTTATTTGACCTAAATCAAACTTTAATACTGAGACTTTGTTTATGTATTTTTAAAAAAGAAAACTTATGCAACTTCTCCCGCCATGGAGATATTGGTCATTAATTATTTTTCAACGTTCTTCCTTTTAATTAATAATATATAGTTAATAATATATAGTCAATCCATTTAGTAGTTTTATAGATATCATTGGTAAGAAAATTATAGATAACAAGGAAAATATATACCTATGAAATAGAAATATAAAAATATCAAATCTTAAATTGAGAAAAATAAATAGAAAGTTAAAATAATAGAATTTAATTGTAGAATTTGATCTCACTTCTTCAGTTTACTTGCAACATGATTTGAATGATTTGAAATAATAAAGAATATGCAATTTATAATGTCAGGTGCACTACAGGCCTTGTCTTTGACAGAATAATTTCTTACTTGGATGAAGAGAAAAAATGCAAAAGTGAAATTTTCTTGTAACGAGGAAAAGATAAGAAGGCATAATTTGCATCATTTAATCCAAATATCAAATGAAAATGGTCCCAAAAGATTTATATTCAGAGGTAACTTAATGATCTAAATGAGTCATTCCTATCAACTAGTTTTTTTTAAAATGGTAATACCATTCATAATTTCAAAAGTCTTCTTTTTTACTAAACTGGCTCCGCCACAAAAATATTTGTCATGCTTCATTTTTATAGTTTATGAACATCCATGTTTTAATTTTGATAACCTAATTCAATTTAGCTTCGAAAATTAATCAAATTGATTCTCAAAAAGTAAAACATATCAATTATTTTGGGATGAAGGTACATTGTACTTTTTTTTAAATAACATAATACATACTACTATCATACGAAAATGGGGCCCCCCAAGCATGAAGCAACGGCCTTAGAGGCCTTACCCTCCGGCCGGCCCTGGAGGGTACCGAGTGAAGGTGGCGAAATTAAATCAACAACTCAGATTTTGAAAAATTAAATATCAAGTTGAGTAACCACAGCAGTGGAATTCAAAAAAATCTGGATCCATCAATAGGCACAGGAGGTTACCTAATGAAGGAGGAGAAACGGCGGCAGAGCATTTGAGAATCCGAACTCGAGCAGCAGCTACAGGGGAACTTGAGAAAGACAGCGAAGTGGCTGCTAAAGCGGGCGGTTGACCTGTAAAAATGGAGGACCGGTGACCGGAACCGGTGGGAACCGGTCGGTGAGAGAAGGCTAGGGTTTTCATGAGCGTTCACAGCATTTGAGCTTTGAAAAAAAATGGAGAAAAAAAATGGAGGCTGATTTTGTTGAATGTTAAGCTTTTATAGGATACGTAGTGTTTTAGCTTAGTCAGTGAATATTGCAGAAGGGTTTTAGAACTTTTTGATACTACATGGACCATATGTGGACTAATGTGGTGTATTAGGGGCTCGTTTGATCGGAGGAAAATAAGTTATTCGAGATAGTTAATTTCGAGTTTAATTATTTTAAAATTATTATTTTAATTTTAATTAAAAATAAAAAAAATAAATATGTTTGAATGATATAAAATTTTGAAATAACTCATTTAGATCATTATCTCAATCAAAACATGGATAAACTGATATTTATACTTTATTTTCATTAAAGGTGGGATAATAATTCCAAAATCAGTTATCCCGACATAACTTATTTATTAACCAAACGACCCCTAAATGTTAAAAAAAACGTGAAAATTTTGGCAAAACAATTTTCTTTTTCCTTTTATTGACAAAGAAATCCTAACCACTGTTATTTTAAGTGCGTATAAAGTAAACTCCGTTTTAATGTAATAGCATGCAAATTATATAGGAGAGTTAAATCACATTAAGTAAGTTGCGTGCGAGGAGATTAATCGAGAAGGCGTGTAGACAATTTCGAACATGACATTCTCTACACGACAGATTACTTGTTCAACAAACTCGATCATCCTTATGAGTTAAAATAATATTATTATTAAAATAAATTTTTAATAAACAATTAAACAACAACAAATTCAATGTAATTCCACCACGGGCAGAGTATGAGCAGAGTAGTGAAGTTGAATATTTGAATAGTCACTCAAATTATAGTAATTAATCACCAAAATCACTTAACTTTGTTTTGTCTTTCATTCGGCTTTTGTTTAGTTATAGTTTTTATGGTCATCCAACTTAACCCGCTTTGGTTTCTATGATCATTTTAGTTGAAATTAGAATTTTCGATACTTATTTAATGACGTAATAGCCATAATTTTTTAATTAAAAAAATCAAAAATAATACTTAAATTTATTGAAAATAACAAG
>JACEIK010000832.1:277694-290331 GCA_018107945.1 Datura stramonium
TCCAGCATCCCCAGTAGGGCGTAGGCCCTCAGTTTCAGCAGGTAGAGCCCTAAGCGACTCTAAAAATAAAATAAAGTAACTTTGCTTCATAATTTCTTTAACTTGAGTTACTGTTTAAGAAGTTTACTCTAAAATTAAGAATATGTTCGATATAAAGAAATTTTTTTAAAATTTTTCATATTTAGTTAATCAAAAAAAATTTCACAAGCTACATTCCGCGTTATATGAGAGCCATGATACTTGATAGCATTATTTTTAGGTTAGAAAATGACAATGGCCAAATGCTAAAGTTGATGAAAAAGATCATACACTAGCTGCCATAAATGGTTGGGGTGGGGGGGCCAATTAAGGCCTAGTGTCTTTCTTTTGTAGTTTTCCATGAATAGACTAAAGGCATTAGTCAATAATATCAGAAAGCAACAATTGTGATATTTTGGGTGCCTCACAAAAAAAATATCATCAATAAGAATCTATCACCTCCACATTTTGCATCATGGAGTAAATAAGTTTTAAAAAGATCTCTAAACTATCACCCTCTTGCGGATTTCTCTCTAAACTATCTCCTTTTTGCGAGTTTCTTCCGTAAACTATTAAGTGTTTATAGATCAATCTGAACTATCATGAATTCATATTAAGATACTCGTGAAATTATATGACAAGTTACATGAATATCACACTCTAAAAGTCCCTTCAATGAATTCCAAGTGACAATACACGTGAAACGAAAGTCTAAGTGAATAGGTAAAAAATTTTCTTTGCTCTACCTCTGAGGTAGAGATAAGCTCCGCCTACACTCTACTCTCCCGAACCCCAAATTCCACTGGTGGAATTACATTGGTTATATTGTTGTTTTTGTTGAGTGAATAGGTTAAAAACGCTCTAAATTATCACTATTATACGAATTTCATACCTAACTTATTGAGTGTTCACAAAACTCCCTAAACTGCCACGAACTCATTTTGCCACACGGAGTCATTTTAAGACTTTTTTTCACCTCCCACGCACCTCAAATTATAGTCCAAGAAGATAATAGAAACACTCAATAGTTTAGATATCAAACTCACGAAATGATATAGTTTGAGTTTTAACCTATTCACTCTTGCACTATGCTATGCAACAAGGGTATTTTTGTTCTCATGTTACAGCCAAAAGCCAATTGGACAAATGTTGCAACTTGTCATCAAAGAAACTGTAAACTCAGTTGAAGCATTCTGAGCCAAGAAGATAATAACAACTGCTGATGCTAAAGTTGAAGAGACTTCTCATTGATAATCTTATATAATCCAGCTACATTCGATACATAAAATGGATACATACAACCGTCTTATTGTCGCTAAAAAGCACCAAAAAACTATAACGGAAACAGATGAAGCGAAAACTGCACTGGGAGAGCTGCAGTTGGGTGAGGTGGTCAGGGTAGGAGGTTGTGAGGGAAACAGAAACAGAAAATCCCCAGCAAAACTTGAATCCACCAGTACACAATGTTACCAAAGTCCTGAACAAGAGAAGATCAATATACATTAGTACATTTTTTTGTTGCACAAAGCATATTAGAAAGCAGGTGGAGAATTTGCGAGCTTATGGGCGTGTTGTTCTTCAAATTTCTTTGTGGGGGGGCGGGGGTAGAGTGAAGGTGGACGGACAAACTTGGCGTCCTTTAAATAAACATGAAAAAAGATACAGAAATTTGTTACATTTCACCTTCAGTTTGAAACTCAGGGAAAAAGATGGGAATGGAAGAATATGAGCTTTTCCCTAGTTTAGTTCCATGTTGTTCGGACTCCTCCAAAATGTTGTTACACCATTGTGTTAGATCCTCCAAAAATGCACTACTTTTGGAGGATCCAACACGCACCTAAAAATATTTTTGAAGAGTCCGAGCAACAAATATTTAGTTTGTAGAAACTTGTGAGCTGAAAGCCTCCCTTTTTTTCTCTTTCAAATACATCCCACTATGTTTCTCCCCTTCATAGGTGACAAACCTAGGAATATTGCTTTTAAGAGAATTCATCTTATAGTAAATCTCTAATCTTAGGACACCAACAAGGGGAAGACGTTTTTCTTCATCAGTTTCCCTCTTTCTGGATTCCTTTACTTTCCATTCCCTTCCCTCCCAAAACGATGGACGACATTGTACTCAACAAGCATGACGCTAGTTCTGATAACTATCCTATCAATAATTGGAGATATCGTAATTTATGCTCTAAGGAAGACAATCGAACCTCTAAAGTTCATCCTTTGCTGAATCGGCTTTGGCAGAGTCTGACTGAACAAGCTTGTCACGATTCTTCTCGATAAATTCGATGATCGCCTCTTTTGTTCTCTCACCGTCGTACTGTGACAAGTTACCAGAGGCAGATCTGAAGTACATAGTAGGGAATCCCTGAACGTCAAATTCACCTTGCGGGATATCATTTGCGGTCGCATCCTGTAAATGGAAAGAAGGTGGAGGAAATGACCAAAGACGAACACAACAACTAGTATATAAACTGTGCATTACACAGATAGCCAACTGCTAATGCATTCATCTTTTAATGTGGAGACGGATATTACAGATATCTCCTCACGTGTTTAAGCCATACAAACCTTTTTTTCTGATGCACTTCACAATCGTATTCTACTCAAAAATCCATAAATAAAATCTCTCTTCTCTGCGAATCATATTTTGGAACAACGAAATCCATAACATAAAAGGGATAAAAGGGGGTTAAATGCTAAAAACCCGATTCTAATTCTATATATTCATGCTGATTTTTATGCCTTCATCTCAGGGAAAAGATCAAATATCTACTAAATTTGTTTAAGATCAGTAAATAAGTAATGTAACAAAGGATGAAGGAGATACATGCATCAAATATCCTTGTTTTAGTTCATGAAAAAATTCTTACCAGTTTTGCAATCAGAACATCTGGATCGCTTTCAAATGAGACAGCCACTTCATCCAAAATTGGAGCCAGATTCTTGCAGTGGCCACACCAAGGTGCATAGAACTCTAACATTACTGAGCAGACAAAAAGAACAATAATTCAGGAGAGCACATATAAATAATTCAGGAGAGCACATATAATTTTTATTCTAAGTTCCAAAATCAGTTAATTCACGACATCCAACTCTTCATCACAAACTTAAACACTAGTAAAGAAATGTAAGTAAACACCAAAGAGGCAAGAGACAAAATGGCGTAACAAAGAAACGACTCTCCCAACCAAAATGTAGAATAAAGAATATGACATTTTGATAGACACGCACCATTTTTTCCCGAGTTGAAAACCATATCCTGGAGGGTATCCCTAACAACCACCTTAACGGGTTCGTCATTGGTTTCAGGGATGGGCTGTGATTTTACATGTGGCTTCAGTTTTCCATCCTGTAACAATGTGGCAAATAAGAGGACAAAGGTTAGCAAGCCTTCCCTTCAAGGCAGAATATTGTTCACACTTAATTACGGTTTTATATTCCAAATATCCAAGACGATACAAGTGCAACATGTAAACTACCAACAACCAAAAGAAAAAGACTCGTCACCTTGTAGTCCCTCAACCAAGCAGCAATGGAATCAGGTTCTACATGGTCCTTAACATACTTCTGATCATCAGTGTCCATTATTATGACCACAGGTGCTTGTTCGGGCTTCAGTCCAAAGAACTACAATCCAAACAAAATGAATGTTCAATATGCCTTTCTATGTGATCATGGGTAAAATGATACTCTAATCAGATGGTTGAAAATTTTAACTAACCTCAAAAGCACCTTCACCAGCTTCAAGATCACCCAAGAGAAAGCTCATCCCGTCCCCCTTATAAAGCACGGCAACATCGTGGTACTTGGACTTAAAAGCATCAAGCTCAGTGCTAAAGTTCACAAATAGCATTACCTGTAAATTTGCAGATGTCAAGTGGAAAAAATATATTAGTACCTTAAATTTGAAGATAATCCTCAAATTTTAGTAAATGATAACAAAATAATACAATTACTAAAATTGTAACTGTAAAATTCATTAGACAAGCATAGAATTGCTTGGCGATGTAATATCAGGTCAAATTGCAGCATTACAGCTCGCAGAATCAAGTACCTTGGCAGTGGTGCCAGAAAAGAACTTGCTAACATAAGGATGGTTGGTAGGGTCATTGTCAAAAGTAGTAACAACAGGAATACTAGCTTCTGCAATGAATTTCTCCATCGCATCGACTTGAAAATCCTGCAAGATTATAATTATACAGCCAATTACAAGATAATATAGGACAATAGTTAAGCCTCATAACCATAACTAGTTAAGCCTCATATCAAAGACAAAATTTTATACAGGTAACCATAATACCTCAAAATCAACAAAGAGTTCATCAAATGGCTTTAGAAGACGAAGAGTGGGCTTATTGACTGGCCCACCCCGAGGGAGGAATTTAGCATCAACAGTGTGAGCAAAATCGATCTCAGCTCGCAGTTTTTCAGCTAGTGTTGAATAGTTCTCAAATTTCTCTCCGGAGGGGTCTGGAAATATACCAACCTAAAGAAACATAAATAGGTTTTAGACAGCAAGAAGCTATGACATACTGAGAACAAATTTCCATAATGATGAGGAAAAAAATCAAAAGTATCACCACTTACAACAAAGATGTTTTTCTCGTCAATAAGGTTTGCGGCGTCCTCCTTCGACTTGATTTCAGCAGATGCAGGACCCACTTGTTTCTTCAAATAGGCTACAATACCACTTGCTTCACGAGGGCCGTTATAGTCTTGAACTTTCTTTCCTCCATCCCGCAAGATCTTAATAGTTGGGAAACCCTGGACGTCGTACTGTGCTGCAAGTTCTCTATTGGCTTCATCATTTGCATCATACTTAGCTAGAACAATTGGAGGGTCATGACTACTCAGCTCTGCGGCGGCTTTTTCATACTGGAAAGAAAATAATTTACCATAAATCAGGAGCATAGGTTGAAAATTCCAAGAAAAATATAACGACGGAGAAGAATGATCTTCCATCCTTTAAGCAATTTAGAGAAGAAACTAGTACCTCAGGAGCAAGATTCTTACAGTGCCCACACCTGTTATTGCGAGTATATTATCAGATGCTTATAAATTGAAGGGAAATGAAAAAATATTAAAGAGGCTGGACATTTGTTCATTATACCACTGCTACTAAAATTGATACTTTCTTAGTGATACACTCAAAAAATTTCCCTCATCTAAGAAGGCATTAAAATCTAATTGAAGATTTTATATAGACCTAAAGTCAGAGTTTTTCATGCCAAAGAATAACTAAATAAACATTTTGACAAAATTGTATAACCATGAAAATTGATTATCAATACCATAGAAAAGATTGAAACTAATGTCAAGCTGTTAATCCAACCTCAATCATGTCATGTCCTAAAGTCATATAGCTTTAACAGAAACTCAGTATCTCTTTCATGAGTTCATATCTACTATCTGTTGCAATTTTAATGAGTTTTTACATATAAATTTATACTCCGAGCCGAAACTACGGGGTTCAGATGAACCCGGTACTGTAACATTGGATGCACCCTTCCACATAACAAGACTATTTGGCATAAAGAATCTCTATGTAACACAGATTACTAGAGCCTCTACCAAGAAATACAAATACATACACGTCTATTTGGGGAATTCCGTTCATTTCTAAAGCCTACAACAGAGCCTACACATATTATATTAAATGGGCTCACTATTCAGTTTGCAGATCAAGACCCCAATCAGATCAACAAGCAAACGTTGACTCACAACTGACTGTCCCAGAAAAGAAAAAAAACATTAACTTGCAGTAATACAGAACACAAAAATAAATCTAATTAGAGTTATCAGCAGTATGATTTACATAAAAAACCTGCAACTTAGAAATAGAAAAACACATAAACAAATCTAGATTCTTTTCTTTTCCTTTTTGAAATTTTGGACATACAGATTCTAAAACCAAAAAAAAGAAAAAAGCAGCAAACATTAATAAAAAGAAACTCTTTACTGGAAAACCTTATAACCTAGAACTCATCAAACAAATCCAGATTCTTTTTCTTTTTCAAAATTCTGCATATACAGATTCCAGAACCAAAAAAATAAAAAAGAAGCAGCAAACATGAATTAAAAGAAGAAGCAAACATGAATTAAAAGAAGAAGCTTTTTACAGAAAAAACCTTAAAACCAATCAGTTCACAAATCCAAATACATCCATCACCAAAAGGGTCCTTGATAAACCTTTTCAAACAAATTAAGGTCAATTTCAAGAATGTGAAAACCAAAAATTACAGATTTTTTACAGAAAAGGAAAAACCTTAAACCCCAAGAAGCTACCAAATCATGAAGTCCCTCTTCTGCTCAAAAGATTCAGAAAACAAAACCCCTATATCCAATCATTGATTATATTCTGCACATACAGATTCAGAAAGCAGCAAAAAAAAAGAGAACTTTTTAAAGAAAATAAATTAAAGGAACAGCAGAACAAGAGCAAAAAAAGGGATTAATTACCAAGGGGCATAGAATTCAAGAACGATGAAGTTGTGCTTTGAAACAGTGTCAGTAAGGTTAGAATGGTCCAAAGTCAACACATGCTCCTTCTCCTCGTCTGCAGCAACAACACCACAAACTGCAACAACAAGAAGAAGAAGAGCTGATACAATCACAAAAACACCACTCTTTGCCATACTGGATCAATTGTCTGAAGAAATGAATTCAGTCTCTAAATCTTAGGACTTTATTTATATTTGTAAAGAAGAAGTGTAGAGTGCCATGTCAACATGTAAATATTACGTGTAAAGTGGCCATTGGTATAGGCATGTGTCAAGACGTGTCGGAGTTTGAAACATTTGGAGAATCTATACTAAAATTTTGTTTTTTGTCTAGGGGTGAAACTGGAAATTAGTCCATACCATCCTCAAATTTTTGCCTTAAAAATCACATGTTTCGTTAAATGAGTTTTTTTGTTTGGTGATAAAATGCTAATAACATCAGCATTCTCTCGGGTCGGTCCGTCCATTTTTATATGTCCACTATATTAAAAATAAATATATATTTTTACTTACTCAATTTCAAAAATTTAGATNATATATTTTTACTTACTCAATTTCAAAAATTTAGATATAATTAATAGAAAAAAATTACATAATTGCTCTATTGGAGCAAAGTATCTACGGCTAGCTACCTTTTTATTTTCAGACCCTGATTAATTATAAGTAATACCCTCATCTCTCAATCCTTCGTGATACCATCATAACATATCTATATATTGTCATGGTATCACTGAGGATAAGCAGTCCTTCAAGAATACACCATACTTATTCTATTTATCTCTTTTCAACTTGAATTCCTGAGGCACATCTTGGAAAGTTTTAACGTAGAGCGCACAGGGCTCCTCAATCCTTCAGGGATATACTTCTTAATCATGTATGATACTATCATAATATATTCATATACTGACATGATATCTTATGCGTGAAAGACCTTCAAACTTATAGTGGGGCAATAGTGGGGCAAGAATTGTAATTACGTTGGGTCGATTGGGTATTTGGGGTAATTAGTATAGAACGATCCATTTTGATGTAAACTTAGTTTAATTTTTGGTATGTTATATGTACTTTTTCCTAAAGCATAACTTAGTTCCTAATTTACCCTTATAGTCATTTTTCAATACATTTCTCAAAGAATTAAATTTATTATATTCAAGAGATAATATAATGAAATTATCATTTTAGCCATTGTTTTTCAACGGATATGTCAACTCAATATTGAACAAATAAAAATAAACGAAGGAATGTAAAATTGAATTTAATCCTAGCTGAGCTTCGAGACACAGTGCTTTTGTTTCTTTGACTTCCAAGAAATCAAAGAACTACAATAAGTCACAAAGTAGCATGTCACAGACTTCCTAGTATTGGGACAAGAAGTTCAGTCAGTATCACAGTAGGCTTGCAATTGATTGAAACCGAAAGATGACATAAAAATACCCAAACCAAGTGCCATTTTGATGTACTTCACCACCCTTATAGCAGCCGACCTTAGGTCTGACTCAATCCCAAAATATAGCTAGCAAACGATCCTGAAACTTGATAATCATAGCTGTTTCAAGTATATGTTTGTGTCTTCTTTCCACTACCCTATTCTGTTAGGGTGTCTATGGACAAGAACTTCGATGCAATATCCCATGTTGTCAAAACAATTCATGACAATTTGTGTTTACATATGATTTGTAGCCGCAGTATCTATGATCCACTTCAGAAAATCTAAGTTATTGATTATGAGATTACCTTCCATGTTAGCCACTGCATTTCCTCCTGAATTAGACAAACTGTGCTTGGTCAAGACATTTAAAATCTCTTTGAGTTGTTCATGTGTGATCATCTCACCTTCATTCATTTGCCTATTGAAACAGTTGTGTACATTATCAGAAAACCATCATCAGTTCTAATAACAAGTCTCTCTATGAATTGTTTTATCAAAAATTATATTCCTCATCCCATATGAAAGTAATAGATTGTCTTTGCCATAAATTTATTGCAGAAGGACAAGTTTGCACCTAGAGATAGAAAGACAAGTGATGCTTGGTTATGCAGTGTCTCAGAAAGGTTACGTTGGTTAACACCAATATCCTGCCTATGGCAAGCCCCATGAGGGGGCGGGTAGCTCGGGTCGGAGTCATAATCGAACATGAAGCTTGTTTGGTGGGCTTAGTTAAGAAAGAAAGTTGCACCCTTGCTATCGGCTATAACTTTTGGCACGATGACAAGTGCTTGATCCTAACAAGTGGCATCAGAGCCAAGGTCATGGGCTCGATTCCTAAGAGCGACATGCTGCATGAGACAGCTGTTGGGAGGGGGATTGTTGGGTAACGCCAACATCCTGCCTATAGCAAGGCCCACGAGGGGGTGGATGGTTCGGGTTGGAGTCATGATCGAACATGACGCTTGCTTGGTGGGCTTAGTTAAAAAATAAAGTTGCACCCTTACTATCAGCTATAACTTTTGGCACAATAGTAAGCGCTTAATCCTAATAGATATGAGTAAACAGTTTGAGTAACAACATTGACATAAATGAACCCAATAATTAACGATCGATATGAATCACTTTTGATAGTTTGATGACCTATTTGAACTTTTTTCTTATAATCAATTTAGATAACGAAACAAAAGATGGTTTGCTGAAGGTAACTTTTAACTTCCAACCAAATTTAATATTTAAATAAAAACGTGCTAAAATACTATAAACATACCAACGTGTTTGATATATAAGTATTGATAAAAGTGTACATTAACCGACTTATAAAATCCGTTTGGATGAACTTATTTTTAAGTGCTTTTAAATTGAAACAGAAAATACTTTTAACCATTCATTTTTAAGTTAAAATAATAAAAATAATTCAAAAGTCATAAATTAAAAGTTCTAACTTATAACTTTTGACTTATAAGCATCAAATTATAAACCCATCCAAACAATGCCCATAGTCAATCATTTATTTCGACTTATAAACACTTTTGGCAAGGAGCGATTTTATGTATAAAAAATGAAGTACGTGAACCCGTGGTCTCTCCATAAAATTCGATCTTTTATGTATATATTTTTTTAGAATTGGTATAATATTATATGCTGACATCCATACTATAAAAACGCTAGATGGTGCACTTCGTTAAAGATTTAGTTATTTACCTTGAGCATTTGGGATTGAATCCTACTCAACACATTTTTTTTTTATTTTTTTTTAAGTGGTACACCCATATTGTAGAAATCCTAGAATGCCTCTGTTTTGGCGTTTACCAAATGCCTAGATAAGCAAAAAAAATACTTGATTAGCTTATAAGTTTACAAAAACACCCTCTTAGTAGGGGGATAGCTATGTATATCGAAGGGTGGTCAGTCGAATGGTCAAATGTTACTTTTAATACATATATATTAAACCTTGAAAGTATTCTTGAACACCTTTATCGAAATTTCTGACTTCACCGCCGCGTCTCTTAGTAGTTTCAATAAATGCTAATTCATCCGTCCAAATAGAAAATGACTTTTCACATTCATGAACAAACAAGAAATCAACTACATTGGCTTGGCAAGCCCCTCTGCACTTACAAGTGCTGTAAGAAATCTTACATAGTGAAGATAAAATACTATCAACATTTTACACAAGTCAAGGATTATGGCAACTACTTATACTTTTGTCTTATAGTCAGAAAGATTACATTGTATACACAGTTTCACCTCCCACAACAACAGACAAGGATTACTTCTTTGTAAGCTGCAATACAGATGTATGATACAATATAAAAGGTATTGATTCTTGTAATTACTAAGAATACTTGGCACATGTACAAGTGATATGTAGAAGAAACATACCAACAGACATCACTCCGATCACGAGCCTATATTTTCCGTTCACTTCTAGGACCAAGAAAACTCTTGGCTAGATCTTTTGCGTATGCCATCTCTTTGAATTACCAACCAGTGATCTCGTGGTATATAACAATGGTGTTTGTAGGAGTTAAGTAGCTGTCAATTACCTTACTAACACATACAAAATCACGCTGGCTGTATGCCAGCAAGCAATGCCCATCTGGTTCAGGTGTATAGCTTTGTTTTCCTTGAGAGCCAGAGGTTATAGCGTGGAAGTCCTTACTCGAATTTCCTTTTGGTACTACATGACTTTGTTAGGCTTTCACATGCTGTCATCCAGAGCCTGCTTGCAGTGGAAGTAAAGACCCTTGTTTGCCCTTAACGAAAAAATTAAGTTCCGCTGGTGCAACGACCATGCTCAACCATTCTTGTAGTTCTTCACCTTCTACTTTCTCATTCTCTGAGAGGAAGAAATATCAATCCATAACAAAGTACCAAATATAATACGCTTTCAGTTTTATTTTATATGGCGATCTGAACATGGAATGTAAGAAAGCACGAAAGTTATTTATTACATATCAAAAGTACCATTAAAACTTGTGGTCTTAAACATGTGATTTTTGTGTCTATAAGAGCATCGTACACACAGTAAAATAGGACGTATAGAATTAAAGAGTTCCCAAATATATAAAGGTGCCATTTTTGTTTTAACACACTAATACTAAGCAATGTCATAAAATGGAATAGAAAGAGTATCCACCTTCCGCAGAGAAAAAAGAAAAGAGAATGAAAGGAAAAGACACATCACATATCATCAGAGAGCTTCCTTATTTATCAATATATTAAAATGAGATTCTTCTATTTAGCTTCAATGCAAAATCATTGCCTTGTGAAGTTAATCGAAAGAAAGCAATAAAAAGAACATCGAAAAGTTGACTAGTAAAGTGTCATTGAATATATTACCTTCCAATTGAGCTCCCAACCCCTCAAGAACCTTGGGATTAGCACGTACAACACAGAGTGCAATATCAAGTGCAGACTGCAGTAAAGCCTTGACCTCTCTTTGAACAAGATCAACAAGATGCCCCTGTGGAATAATTTCACATTCAGTTCTGCTAAGGAGGTGGTATTCTTAAGTTAGAAACGGAAGTTGGGATTAAATATCAGAGCAGAAGAAAGCAGAGAAATCAGACATCAAGAAAGGGGCAAAGCGGAAAAGACCTGATCCCTTCCCCAGGGCATGGATCCACCATCATCCATCCCACCACCAGAAAGTGTTGCCACTGAAATAGGGCCAATGGTCTGACTAAGACCATATTCAGCCACTGCCTTGTAGGCCATGTCTGTTGCTCTGCGTATATCATCAAGAGCACCAGTAGATACACGTCCAGAGTACAATACTTCTTCCGCTGCACGTCCACCAAGAAGAGTGACCAATCTCCCACGCAATTCATCAACAAAGAGCAGATATCGGTCCTCACTGGTTGGGGGAATATAAGTAAATCCTAAAGCCCCTCCTGATCTTGGCAATATGCTCAGCTTCTGATTAACGAAAAAAGGAAATCGTTACTGAAACCATAACTGCACTATTCCCAATTATGTACAAGAAAAGCAACAATCACAGTTTGATAAGAGCACGACAGAGAAGCAGCAAAGTACTAATGTTAGTAAAAGCCTTTAAGCAACATGCAATAATACAGCAGTGGCTGACCTCACTTGCAAACTTTCACATGAAAAGGAGGAAACATATTGAAAGACCTTGCAGGAAGACCACTTCCAGAACCACGTTGGCATGGTTCCTTTGAAACAGAAATACATTTTAATAGGATAATTGAGGGAGGTAAACAATGAACTAGAACTAACTAACCGGTGCCATCAAAATTAAGAAAGAGAGGGAAGGGGAAGTAACATGGAAAATGACTTGAGAATTCTCATAAGAAACAACTTTCACATTGAGAAAAACAAAGTTAGGGATTGGAGAGTGGGAGTTGCTCTATATTTACCAACACCAAAAGTATGGAATAATATACCTCACCTACTCAACCCAGAAAAAAAAAACTATGATACTCTTCTTTTTTTGAGGAGAAACATCAAGGAAGGCATAGAACCCTTCTACCCAGTGCATATATTTCCATGAATCTGGAGAAATCCAGAAAAGAGAGAGGGAGGGAGGAAGCACCTTTTTTTTTTTCCTGATACGCGAGATCCTTATGTATATATTTTCTTCCAGCTTTGCCTCATTAGGGAAAATAGAGGTCAAATAATAGGCAGTGTATATGAGTTGTACACAAGTCTGACATCAAATGAAGTC
>JACEIK010000832.1:296314-308362 GCA_018107945.1 Datura stramonium
GTAAATAATCCTTACATTATAATCCATATATTACTAAATCCTGCATTATTAATCCATGCATTACTAACTCATGTATTACTAAATCCTACATCACAATCCCTATATTACTATTCCTTGCATAACTTGCTTCTAACCAAACAACCCCTACATGCCATGGCTACAAAAAGAGAGTAACTACATGACATAAGAAGCAAGACAACGTTTTCCTTCCAACAAAAGGAAGAACAACTATTTAAGTTGGTCTAGTTAATAACTGCTTCCTTTGCGGGATCTCGAGATATACAAAATCAAATGCAGTGAAGTTACAATTAAGAGCATTTAGAAAAAGTTGAAGAAAGAATTAAGACATTTTAGCTATAGTTGTTCACGAAGAATCAGATATCTAATTACCAGTCCATTTTCAAGCTAACTGAATGTGTATCTACTGGTAGTTCTGTCCTACTACTGGTGTTACTGCTCTTGTTCGGTCATACAGCCTCTTTAGAAAGAGTAAAAATGTTTACAGCTACAGATACAGTGAGTGAACGTGCAGCAGTGTAGATATTCCACTTAACGTTGCATAACAACATTACACACTTGAAAAGTCGTTCATCAAAACCTTACCAGTGCAGAATTCATGAACCCACCAGACCGTTTATCCGGAGAACCAAACTCAACATCATTCTCGAGCATTTTCTCATAAGGGGTCTTTATATCACTCGGCCTCGTGGTAGTATACACAACTTTCTTTGTAGGAGTCACACTCCTTAGTAAGGCCTCAGAATCCTGCAACTTACTATTTCCATTTCCATTCACAACCTCAGTCTCTATAACACTACTCATTTCACTCTTCAATTTGAACATGATATGTACACCATCAACCTCAACTTTCTGCACCTGATTACTATTTATCTTACTCAAAAACTCACTGTATGGAACACTTACAAACATTGACGGGGCTCTAGGATCCGACCCGGGTAATGGCAAACCGGGTCGAAGCAGTCTCATAACAAACATCACAATCCCCAATTGCAACAACAAAACCCCAATTTCTTGCGCTTGAACTATCGGTTCCCACTTCAATTTCTTCCCCTTCGACCACCACCAATTATCTTTTCCTTGCTTCTCCCTTCTTGACGAACCCGAATTCGGGACCCGAGGACCCGGTTCTGAACCCGGAGAATTCTTGCTATCTGCAGCTGAAGATTCGGGTTTTTCCGTTGAATCCGAATCTTGCTCGCAGGACCCATTAGCCCGGACACTGATTTCACGTGGGGTCATTTTGTTCTTTGAATTCTTTTTCCCCCAAAATCCAAACCCGCTAAGGGATTTTGGAAATATAGCATTTGGACGAAAAGGGGTCTTACTGGTGATCAAAGAAATGGGTTTTTCATGTAAGAAACCATAACGATTGCAGAAGAAAGTATGTCTGTACAAATACTTTGGATTATACTGAAAATTTAAGGAAATTTGTACATGAATAAAAGGACGAAGATTGTGTTCGATTGTTGCCATTTGAGAGGAAAATTTAAGGAGGAAAAAAAAAGAAAGAAAATCAAACCGAAGAATTACAGATTGTGAGTGATTTTATTCCCGGCGAGAGGTTGAAGAAGAAAGGATAGCCGTTCGATTTGCCGGGTGCGGTTGTTTTTGACCGTTTGATTACCTGTGTTTCTTGTTTCTGTTATCCGATTTTTTGTTTGATATTGTCAAGGTAGACAATGGTCAATTTTGTAATATTCATTCTTTGAAATTAGGTAACTTTATTTTTGTTAAATTATTTAGGAGTAAACTTATACTTTTTTTTTTTTGTTGAAAAATTTGGACACGTAAAGTTCATACCTTTTGTGGAAAAACTCAACTAATATCAATAATAAATATGAATTTGTTAACGATAAGAATATAAACATACCAAAAGTGTTATCGGAGGAAAAATTAAATAATTTTAAATAATATAGACGTAAATTTAAGTCCTTTTTTTGATTTGACGTATACATGTTATTGCGATGAATTCAATGAGTAAGCTATGGGTTTGTCCGAACCAATAGGTGTTAGATTAGGTTAAGTATATGTATAACAACAACAATATATTTAGTATGATCTCATAAATGAGGTCGAGAAGAGTAAGATGTATGAAGACCTTACCCTTACCTTTATGGGGTAGAGTTGCAGAGAGATTGATCCTGATAGACTATGGAAAAAAAATAGACAGTGAAAACACAAAAGAAAATATATTAAGATACAAAAGCAAAATAAAGCACTAGATACTAAAAACACATACAATTATTTAAAGAAAAAATAGGTGATTACTAAATACTACTACTAATAAGGAGAAGAGGATGTGGTGCAAGCCCCCTGCTTCTCCCACCTAACGGGCAATCATACTCAGCTACCTATTAACCTTCTACTATATTTCTCAATTTCCGTATCTTCCTATATAAGGTTATGTCCTAAACATCCATACTTTTCTATTTGAATCATGCTCTTGACCGTCATACTTCCTATCTAGGTTAAGTATATATATTAAAAATAAATTAAGCATTTTACAGATAATAATTCTGAGCTCAATAATTTTAATAGAGGTGGTAAAACTAAAATTATAAGTTTATAAAATTTAAATTCTAGACTGCCTCCGAATACTGTACAAATAATTCAGAAAAAAATATGTAAAAAAGGGTTTTAAAATTATAATACAAGTCCAAAACTTTTGACTAAACAAATTTTATAAATTACGATTAATAATATAAAATTTTAAAAAATTAAAAAAATAATATAGGAATCGATTTTATAGTTGGTTAGTTATCTGAAATTTATCTTATTGACGAAATTTTAATTTTTCACCTTATAATTTTCTTCCTTACTTTAATATTATAATTAAATAAAAAGCATATATATAAAAGTATCATGAAAGAAAAAGTTGATTAATCATCTAAATAATAATGATAATTATTTCCTCTTTGGATTGGTCCCAAACGTCATTCATCTTAACATTTAAGGACATATGGTTAAATATTCTAATTATTATTTTTTGTTTTTAAGTCCCACTATTTTAATGTGAGTTATATTAACTACCAATATAAAGTTACTTCTAGAGGCAAACAGAGGACACACGTGTTTCATATATTCATGAAAAAATATATTAAAACCATCTCAAATTATATTGTTACTTTCACATTAAAATTACGAATGATATCAAGAAAGGTAGAGGTAGGTCGAAGAACTTTAATTAGTTTATCGAGAATATCATCTTAAATAAAAGGTTATAAAGAATATGAATTAGGATAAAAAATAAGCTGATAGTTGAGCGTTATCTCACAGTATTGTCTCTTTTTTCCTTCCATGCTAGTTAGTCATAGTATTACTCATGTAGTTTCCTGTCCTTTGTTTTCCGTTAACTATCTATTGTTTCATATACTTTGATTATGGTATTATTTTATTGTAGTTACTGATCATTTTTTCATTCTACTTTGTCATGTATTTTGTCACGGCTTCTTCATTTTCGTCATTTTTTTTCCCAAACCTTTTTGAGTTATTTTTTTCTTAAGCCGAAGGTCTATTAAAAATAACATCACTATTTTCTCAAAAATAAAAAAAAATCTGCGTACACTCTATTCGTATTTGTTATATGTGGAGAATGTAATATTGGATGGAAAAAAACAAATAAGACAATGTGTGACATTCATATGTTGAAGTTTGGCAGTTTGTATGGTTTATAAGTATGTGTTGCTCAATACCTCTCTTGTCCTCACCAAAACCACATATACTTTTCAGTTTAATTATATTAAAGTTTGCATGGATTTTATTTTATATATTGGGATAAAAAACTTGTGGGGAGACCTCACCTTCCTCCTAGATATTTTTAACTAACTTTTTTAAAGAATATAAAACGTGTTCCAAATATTTAGAGTTTGATGTTATGAATTTTTGAGTTCTAGAAAAAAAATAATCTATTGAATTTTTAATAAATTATTTATACGTGTTAAATAGATTTTTAGATAAATATAAAATTTAATTCAAAATTATTGAATTTTACTAAATTCGTAGGTAAAGTTATAGTTCTGGCCTACTTTTACTTCTTTTATTTGTGTTTGTTTCTCTATCGGTCTTCATATGATACGTCCGTTTGAAAGAGAATTATTGGTCTTGTTATTGATAATGATAATGATAAAGATAAAAGATGTATAGTCCTAATTCTTTTGTATTAATATTTGAGTTGTATATGTATTTAGTTCTCTTATCTTTAAGTCTTCTGTGTTTAACAAACTTCTTTCTCTTCTATACTTGTACATGTATAAATATCATATATTGTATCAATGATAGTCAAACCTTTCATAATCATATTCAACTGTTATATCAAGAGCCTAGCAAACACTCTCACGAGTATATCTGATCCTCTCCTTTTTTTTTCAGATTGTCAGAAAATTCCTCTTCCTCCTCTCCTATCTCTCCAACGGCAACTCTCAATCGAGGGGGTGTCGTTCAGCCCTCTCAATTGATCTCCTTTAACCCTGCGTCACAACTATCCTTCAAGCTAATAAGCATCACAATTATCCAATATGAAAATCCCAAGTCACCACACTATTGTTTGGCTATGATCTTCTCACTTTTGTTGATGGCTCACTTCCCTTCCCTTCCCATCCCATCCACACACAGTCTGGACAAAGATAATCAGCAATCCCCCAACCCTAACTTTAAATTTTGGCAGCAACAAGATAATCTTGTTCGCAATGCCATTATAGCATCAGATGGCGCTACAATTTCTCCCCTTATTATTCATGCGTCCATTGCCAAAGAAGCTTGAGACATTCTCCAAACAACTTATGCCAACAAATCGCACTCAAGAGTTTTCAGTTTGTGCGATACTCTGTCAAATGTCAAACAGGATGCACGTTTAATCAACGATTATATAAGAGAAATCAAGTCCATTGCAAATGATTTGGCTTGCAGTGGCTTGCCCTCTAACAGCGAGGAACTCGTCATTAAGGTCATGAGTGGTCTAAGTTCTTAATACAAGGAGTTATCACAGCAATAAGAGCTCGTGATAATCCTATCACGTTTAGAACTCTTTGACAAACTCATTACTCATGAGATGTTTATCAAACACTCAGAACCTAAAGTCGACACACCCATGATCACTGCTTAACTTCATCAACACTTTAACAATAATGCTTCTAAAAATAGACAACCAAACTCTTCTAATCATAGGAACACCGCTCCATCCAATTCCTAAAACTTCGGTAACTAACATTCTGTCCCAAATAATTCCTTCACCCAGCAGAATACCATCAAAAATCAGTGAATACAATGCCAATTTTGTGATAAGTTTGGTCACATCGCAAAGGTTTGCTGGTCCAAATCACACAATGCAACTAAAACATATGCCAATTTTGCCAATCGTGAATCTTATGCTTATAATCCGGCATGTCCCTGGGTTGTTGATTCTGGAGAATCTCTCCAGACTCCAACTAAATTCTCTAGCACGAATGCAATAATTGTTGGTGATGGTAAAAAATTTCTATCTCTCATATTGGCCACGCTACTTCGTCTTCACCTAGTCTTGCAGCCAAATTTCTTTTAAAAATGTTCTTTGTTCTCCAACTAGAAAAAAGAAGTTGATTTCTGTTGCTCAATTTTATAGACAAAATATAACTTTCATTGAATTTTTCCTCCTTCTTTTGTTGTGAAGGATTTGAGCACAGAGGCATGTCTTCTTCAAGGCAAGAATATCGACCATCTCTATGAGTGGCCAACTGACTTGACCAAATCAGTCACAACTCATCCTCAATCACATTTTACAACATCAATGTCTCCATTACTGCATCTATGGCATGCTCGTCTTGTCCATCCTGAACCTTGCATTTCCAAAGCTTGTGTCTCCTCCTTCAACCTACCAGTAAATCATGTCAGAGTCTTTTACATTTTGTAATTCGTGTTTATGTAGAGTCATTGTTTACCATTTGTTGACAATCAATTATAAGTTTTAGGCCTTTTTATGTTGTTTAGTCAGATGTTTGGGTTCCCTCTCCAACTATCTCTATTTATAATTTGAGATTCTATGTTATTTTTGTTGATCATTTCATGAAATATACATGGTTATTTTCTCTCAAATTCAAATTAGATGTGAAAGACATTTTCACTAACTTTGTTTTAATGATTCAAAACCAATTTCAATTGACAATTAAAATAGTGCTCACTGATCGGAGTGATGAATATATTGGCCTTAAATCTACCAACATAAATTTTGAAATCCAACGTCTCATGAGTCCTTCATACACTCCCTAACTAGTTGGTACTGCCGAAAGAAAGGATCATCACATTGTGGACACCGCTTTAAATTTACTTCATCATGCCTCTACCCCTCTCAAATTTTGGTCCCTCGCATTCCAAACTGCAATCTACCTCATTAATAGGATATCAACACCTCTCCTTGATCTTAAAACTCTATTTCAGTGTCTCTTTAACACTACCCAAACCGTCTTAAGTTTTGGGTCTTCGGTTGTCTTTGTTATCCATGGTTAAATCCCTACAAATCAACCAAACTTGATCCCAAGTCCAATCCTTGTGTATTCATGGGCTATTCTACTGCCACAAATAGTTATGCTTGCCTAAACCTCGCCACTTTAAGAATTATATTTCTAGGCATGTCGTATTCGTAGAACACATTTTTTCATTCATAACCAACTATCCTCAGTTCTCTCGTCTACAAGTCTCTCCCATGACTAATTGGTTTTATCCAGATGATCCCTCTAACTTTCCACCTTCCTCACAACCTCCTTCACAATTCCAATTTCTGATACTACTGATTTGGTCAGTCCCCTGTCTTCTCATGGATCGCACACTCAAGGCCATCAAGATGATGTGCCTACCGACTCTACTGAATTCCTTCTCCAAACTCTTTGTCTTCTTTTTCTTCTTAAAATAGCAACACATATGTACCAACATGGCCAGCCTCTGAAGCACCATTAAATCTAATAGTTTATAGGTATCAAAATAATATTTTCAAACCCAAAGTGGTCTTTGATTATCTAGCAACCTCAATCGTAAAACACCTTCTGCTTACCCCAAATACCTTCAGTCAAGCATCCAAATATCCTGAATGGCAGGTTGCAATGACAGAAGAATACATAGCATTTCTTAGAAACAAAACATAGTCATTGGTTCCATCTACTCTCTCTCAAAACATAGTTGGATATAAATGGCTATTTCGTGTCAACAACAAATCTGATAGATCTATAGAGCGTTATAAATTTAGGTTAGTGGCTAAATGATTTCATCAGTGTCCTGGAATTGATTTTCATTTCACCTTCAGTCCAATAACTAAAACCACAATAATTCGCCTCATCCTAGCCCTAACTGTGTCTCTCAAATGGCCATTGCGTCGACTTAATGTAAATAATGAATTTTTACAAGGCACTCTTCATGACTTTTTTTCATGCAACAACCATATGGCTTCCATAAATTCCCAATTTCTAAATCATGTATGAAAACTACACAAATTCATCTATGGACTTCACCGGGTACCACGAGTATAGTATACTAAAATTAAGGTGTTTCTCTCATCATGTGGCTTTTCTCGTTTTAAATCTGATGATTCATTAATCATCAAATGGTCTCCTAATTCTCTCATTATTATGATGATGATCTATGTTGATGACATTGTTGTTACCGGCTTTAACAACTCTCATGTCCAGGCAAAGGTGACAGATTTTCAATTAAGGACCTTGGCCTTTTACATTTTCTCTAGGTGTTGAAGTTATACAACATGCTCATGGATTAACTCGCATACAAAGTAGCTTCATTGCGAATATACTTAACAAGTTCAATATACTGGATGCAAACAGTGTGAGCACTCTTTTCTCTACAAGTGTCATTCTATCAGACAATGATTTCCTTCAACAGATGCGAAGCTTTATTGGTAAGTCATTGGATCATTGCAATACCTTACTTTTCACACGACTTGATATATGCATTGCAGTAGAAAAGCTTACCTAATTCCAATACTCTCAATAAACCAAACATTGGCAGGCAACAAAGAGGCTTCTTCGTTATCTAAAAGGGACCATAACCTATGGACTTCACTTCAAACATGGTAACTCTCCACAGTTTTTTGCCTACTCCGTTGCAGATTGAGGTAGTATTCCTGAAACTAGACATTCCATCTTAGCTTATGTTACTTTGCTTGAAACAATCCAATTAGTTGGTGCTCCAACAAGCAACACACTGTTGTTATATCTTCCACAGAGGCAGAATACAGGGCTATAACAAGTATTGTAGCTGAGCTAAACTGGATCACCAACCTATTGCAAGAACTTTGAGTCAAGCTGTCTTGTCCTCCCAAGGTTTTTTATGATAACATCAGTGTCACTTACCTATGTCTCCATTCAGTCTTTCACAGTCGAATGAAACATGTGGGAATCGACTTTCATTTTGTCCATGACCAAGTTAAAAGTGAAAAAATTCCAGTTCATCACATTCCAACAGGAGCTCAACTAGCAAATGCTTTACTAAAGCACTTCCCAAAAGGTTGAGACAATGTTGAGGGGGCATAGGATAAGGATGTACAGTCCTAATCCTTTAGTATCGGTATTTGAGTTGTATACATATTTAGTTCATCTTATCTATAAGTCTTCTATGTTTAGCAAACTCCTTTCTCTTCTATACTTGTACATGTACAAATACCACATATTGTATCAATGATAATAAAGCCTTTTATAATCATATTCAATTGTTATAGTTATCTTGGTATTGACATATTTGATTGAGAGAGAAGGAAAAATAGCATATACTTTATTTTAAAAAATGAAATAGTGAAGATTGATACCGTCGATTTTAACTTATTGAGATTGAGATAAATTTATTTTTATTTTATTTTATAATTGCTACATTTCCTTTCAAGTGTAAATCTAATTATTTTCTTGGACCAAGCACGCAAAAATATTTATAAATTAAAGAGTGATAGTAAGAGTTGAAATTTTGTTATGTCCTTGCAACATATGAGACTTGAGTCCCCTATTAGTACTGCAATGCGTTTATATAAATTTTATATATACGGGACTTGAGTCTCAAAGAATGCCTCTTTCAGTACTCGCAATCACCATCGTTTCTTCATGCCATCTTTTCTTTTTATAGGTTGGCATCATCCTACCCTAGTAGAATTCGTTTAATCCTTCTCATGTTATGTTAGGACTTTGAATTCTAGAGGGAAACTCTCCTTTGTTTCCCTTTTGAATTGTTGCACTATTGAATTCAATTTGGAATCAAAATATGCTCCTTTATTTTCTTTTCTTATCTATGCCTTAGATAATTCTTGAATTCAACTCGTAGCATATGGATGGTGAACCTAGTTTACCTGTCACAACTTGCACAAAGACATACAACTAGTAGTGGACCCGATTCACTCACTCAATCATCAAAACTACAATAATATGAACCTTGCAGTCCCAATAACTTATCCCATAATAGGTTTACTCAATGTGAATTTAAATTAATCGGATCAATAAATTTCGAATGTCAAAATGGAGGGGCTTAAAGTTTTTACTGTGCAAGCAGAAGAGGGCACATAGAGGAATGCAAGCTTTTATAAAATGTTAGCTCTACCTTTTTAGCTGTCACGATCCAAATGGTTGTGATTGACATCCACACTAACCTCCCGATGGGAGAGCCATCGTTTCTCAACTAACCCATCCATTTATGCATTTCAATTTAATCACAATAGATTACTCATGAGATAAATAGCGGAAGCCTTAAAATAAATGTAAAATCAAAACTATGCGGAAGCTATCTATTTCAATCCCAAAGATCCAAAAGTCATTATACAAGACTCTAGCTAAAAGTATCTAAGA
The DNA here is from genome assembly GCA_018107945.1 of Datura stramonium. Taxonomy (NCBI): domain Eukaryota; kingdom Viridiplantae; phylum Streptophyta; class Magnoliopsida; order Solanales; family Solanaceae; genus Datura; species Datura stramonium. The sequence continues at coordinate 306,136 of JACEIK010000832.1, forward strand.
GTCTCAAGATAAAAGAGAACATAAATAATGTCTGGGATAAATAGACATATAATTCTGGAAAATCTGCAACAGCCTGAAGGAGGTCAGCTCACCCTCAGATCGGACGTATAACGAAGCTAGAGGTGTGGTCTCGAAGAACTCTCTGGATCACAATCTGCACTCACTAAAAAGAAGTGCAGGAGTAGCATCAGTACAAACACTATATACTTGTAGACATCATAGATCGACCTTGAACAATAAACAATTATATATTATAAATCAATAAGCAATAAAAGCACCTATAAATCAGACAACAAAATCACCCAACTCAAGGTTCCAGATAATCACTAACATCAATTAGCCATATTCACAGCATCAAGCCTAACATGGTCAATAAATAGGGATATGTATATAATCCTCAAAATCAGACAGCAAGACATCACAAGCTTATAATATAAGCAAATCACAACTAATGTAAGGAAATCATGCTCATACTGAACATACAGATATATAACTTTGTGTCTCGTCAGTTTCACATCTGCAACAACCTGATCTTATATCAACCACTCATCAGTATCATATCCATCACAAATCTGTACACACATGTCAGAGGGTCTTATGTTTACCCCTCCATTCATAACCTGCAGGGGACTCTAGAAATCCATGTACTGCACCGGCGTGGTACCCACTCCTACTCATCTGCTCGTTCATATGCTCCTGCAGGACATAAGCCACTCGTATCTCAACTGCTTGCACGATTTTTCACCACGAGTACGAGCCACTCATTTTCGGATAATGGTGTATTATCAAATCAATGCACAATTGCTCGTCTATATACTCCCTCAGACACGAGCCTCTCATCTCCGGATAATGGTGTATTACCCAGATTACCAACATATATAAATATATTCTCAAATCAGTCATCAAACAGGAAAAATCACAAGTACATTTTACTTATCCCGTTTACACTTTAAAATCATGAATATTGTTCACAAACTTAGACTAATTCGAGACTCATTCAAATAGCACAGTTAAGTCACAATAGTATCTATCACGTCAATGGTTGAGGACCAACCAAGCAAGCTCATTAAGTCATAATACATACAAGGCATTAAACAAAGTCTAACTCCATATAAAATCATAACCTGCCTCAATTGAAGAATATGAATACGCAAGCTACTCAGCAGGAGCTTTTCCCTTGCTCAATGCCCCGAAATGCTCAAAATCTAAAAACAAATAATATAAGAGTATTTCATTATCTACTCTTCAAATAATGGTCTTAGAATTTAAACCTATTCAATTCTACAAATCATCACGATTAAATTCGTTACCCACGAGTTAATTTATCATTCTTTACCCCACAATGATCATTCCAACCTTGTTCATGGAGTTCCCACTCCTTTTCCAAGAAGTTTTTAATGTTAAAAGTCCAAACTTAATAATTTTCTAGGTCTCAAATTATCACCATTGCGAACTATAACAATCAATTTCATCCTGGGAGTGTTAATTACTCACTTAGAAGCCTGGGAATTAAGAACTATCAACACCCTATCAACTTACCCCAACTTTTATAGTTCTAGAACTCTTAGCTAGAATTTCACCATTAAAGATTACTCATTGATTCGAGGGTGTTAGAGGATCAAGAGATGAAAGAAATAATAAGGAAATCTTGCCTTGAAAGAAGAAAACCACTCTTGCCCTTGAAAAATCGCTCCTGAGCTCTCAAACTTCGTGCCTTAGAATTATAAGGTGAAAATCCCAAAATTCTGACTTAAACAGGCATTCTGCCTCGCGTCGTCCATTGCAGCGGTCACTTTCTCGATGTAGCGGTCCGCTATGGCGATCTAGGGTCTCACTACGGCGAACCCCGATGATCTTTTCATGACCGATACAACGAGCACTTCGACCATTGCGGCGATCTCGCTGCAACGGAAATCCCACCATTGCAGCGGTGCTCTGCTAGTCATTAGTTCGGTAATTCTGAAACTTTTACATTTTCAAAACACAAGTCTTTCATCCCGAATTCACAACACCCTCAAAATATCCACCCATCTGCAAAATGACGCTACGAATTCACTCGTAGTCTTAGAATTCCCTACGGAGGTCTAGTTCACTATGTCACCCCCTAACGGAACACAATACATGAAGATTTCAATCAACGCTAATCACATTTAGTTTTTAAACCACCCCATTTTAGAGTTTTTACTAACTCACTTCTATTGTAGGAACTCTAAAGGGTGCTAAAGCC
>JACEIK010000832.1:308678-324583 GCA_018107945.1 Datura stramonium
GTGTCATATAAGAAAATACAATCTAATATAATAGAATAGTTATATTTTAATATCCAGAAAAGAATAACTATTATAAAAAATGAGAAGTGGTAATGTAAAATCTCTTAAATACTTTTTCTAAATTCAATTCATAAAATTAAAATAATGGACACCACTGATAAGATAGCAATATATATTTGATGAGATAGTCAAACACACTTATTTTGTTATAAAAACATAGAGTTAATCACTTAGATGGTAACTTATCTATTCGAAATTATTTAAATAAAGTCTTTTTTTTAGTAACAGAAAAATCACTTAACTTTGCATTTATCACACAGAAGGTCACTGAATTTGCCAATATTTTACTCTCTATATTATTAATCTTTGACCTTTTTACTTTTTAAATATTATGATATTTTCTCTCTCTTTTAATCTACATTATAAACTTACTTATTAGAACAAATTAAATTTACTTATAAAATAAAAAAATTGAACAATAACTTTCAAGTTGGAATAATAGAATAATCATAATAATATGTGCATTGATACTATGCATATGTTTGATTTAAAATCCTAATCTCTAGTTATCACTAAAAAACAGGAGCAAGGGTGGTGGAGAATTTCTAAAACCAGAGGATCTCACTAACCAGACAAGCACAAAATATGAACAAAAATTCCACAATCCCACTTTTTCTTTGTGAAAAAAGACATAATTTTTCATCATCATGTCCAATTTTCTTCAGAGTTTCTCCTATTGTATGCCATTTATCCTTCAAAAGGAAATCCTTTTGTTAAGATGAGAGTCTCTTTGTATATATATATCCATTTCCCTTTTTGTTAGAAAATTTTTCCTAATGATACAACATTTGAGTCAGAAATGGCTATTGAGTCAAGCAAAAGTAGGAGTTTGATATGGAGAAATGTTAAATATTCTGTTGAATTTTCCTTCACTGTTGCCAAGAAACATCCATTTGTTTCATGCACTTTGTTGTTCTTCATCCTGTTTTATGTTTTTTCACCATCAATCACCTGGTTTTTCATTTATTCCTTGCCCCTTTTGTTCCTTTTCACTATTCTTCTTATAGTCTTCTTTAGCGTTCCAAATTTTAAACACTTCGAACGAGATGTTGACTCGAAGCCTTCTGGGGAAACAACAATCAGTCATGATGTTGATGAAGATGTCATTGAAAATAAACAAAAGGCTTTTCTTCGAGCTAGATCTGTTAGGCGAAGAAAATCCAAGCAATGTATAGAGACAGGCGCGGAGGAATTTATACAAGGTGCATCATTTCGAATACCTTTTAGTGATCATGATTTCGTTGACAAAGACGCGTTGATAGAAGAAAAACTGAAAGATATTCGAGAGGTGGATGTGCATTCGATAAGTGATCGTGCTGAATGCTCTTCAAGCTCAAGTATTTTCAAGAATTCAAGGCCTGCTGAGTATTCTGATTGGTCTTATGAAACAAACGGAAAATGTTTTAAATCTTTTAGCTGTATGTATGAGAGAAAGACGGAACGTTTTGGTGAAACAGAATATGATGGGGCAAGAAATAAGGCTGTGCAATGGAAAGATGAAGATGAGAAGAATCTCATGGATCTTGGACTTTCTGAGATTGAAAGGACTAAAAGATTGGAAAGTTTAATGGCACGAAGACGAGCACGAAAGATGCTGAGCCTTCAGGTTAGAAGATCATTGATGAATATAGGCTGCAAAGAAACATTTCCTCCAATTTCTTCAATTTTAATTCCAAAGAACAAAGAACCAACTAATACATTTTCACCTACCCCCGGTTCAGCCCCTTCGATTTTGGGACCAAATCGGAATCCTTTTGACCTTCCTTATGATCAGCATGAAGAGAAGCCTAATGTCAGAGGTGGCAGTTTTATGCAAGAGTTCATGTTAGCTCAAGAACAGAAGGAGATGATGTTATGCAGGCATGAAAGCTTCTGTATGGGGGCTGCATTTCCAGGGGATTTGAGCCTTGATCAACGCGAACGGACTCTTCATTCTGATCTTCCATCCAGGCAAAGGTTTCTGGAGACATCTGAAAGTTCCAGATCAAAACACCGATTAGGTAAAATGACACATCCATGGTGACATTTTATATTACCACGTATTCTGTACTGTGTGGATTCATCATAAATTGACTAACTTTATGCTGACTATCAACCTATCGTGACCCTCCTCCTTTTAGGAATGTGAGGGAGCACATTCAGGGTGACCTTTAATACTTCCTTCAAAATGGAACTTAACAAATCTGATCTTATTGCAGGTAGGGAAGATAATGATAGAGTAGTTGAAGAAGTACCATCTCAGGCATCTGAACCGGAGACGAACGTGACCTATAAAGGAGAAGATCATAGTAAGGAAGGCCTGGATACTAGCCAGGATGAAAAAGACAGTTGTGAAGTGCAGATAAAATCAGTACTAGTGGAAAACATAAGCAATATGATGAGTTCATCATCTTCGTCAGAAGATGATAAACCATTCTATAAGATAGACAAAGATGCAATCTTGAAGTCCATTGCTTCTCCTGCTGTAAAGAACTTATCTGGTGATCCCGGTTCATCCTTGTTGGAGAACACGAGAGAGGAGGAACGCGTTTACTATCCTAATCGTCCTGTGCATCACACTCCTGGCCAGTCTATTGCTTCTGACTTGCAAGTGGAGGTCTCTGAAGTTGGTTCACCTCCATTGACAAACGATGGGAACTCATCCGCGGATGAAGAAATTTCTATAGATGGGGAAATACAAAAAGCTATCACATCTAACAGTGAAGACACACTAATGTCTTCATCTCACCTAGCTAGAGTAGGTGAAAATGAATCAAATTCCAGAGAAGTACGTGAGGTCACTGAACATGATATTGTAGAATTTGGATTTTCGAGGCTCCATATGTCTGAGAATAATGTCCCACAAAATATTCCATCAGAACGAACAATTGAACCGTATTCCACTGGTTCAGGCTCTTTTCCACCTCCAAGGACAGACAGGAATCAAGCTAGCAGCAGTTATCAACAGCGTAGGCCGGAAGGACTTTCTGTTGTTAATGAGAGATTTCAAGGTTCATTATTACAACCAGAATTTTCAGTACAACAACTCCCTTTAGCGTCAACGCCACTAGTATCACCAACATCTGTTCTACAACCAAATTGCTTAATCGAACAAGGATCCACTTCGAGTTTTGATCAGTTACAAAATGATAGATCAGTGAACATCTCCAGTGAGAGATCAGATTCAATTGCTTCACAGGAATCAGATCTTAGTTTAAGCAATTCAACATTACAAGTTTCAGAATTACCTTCAGAAACAGTTTCAGCCAAAGAGAACGACGTTGCAGCTCTCGTTCTAGACAGTGCCAGCGAACAACATAGTGAAAATGTGGCATTTTCAACTATTGGACAAGGACATCACTCATTTGAAGCCTCTAGTACATCATCTTCTAAATCTGTATCGCAACCAAATTTTACCACTGTTCAAGGCTCTAGTTCAAATTTGGAGGCTCAACAAGTAGAAACGCCCAGAATAAAAAATAATCTGCCAGATGATGTAACTGCTGAAAGTTGTGATCCAAGCACTTCTCAAAGCTCAAAACCTAAGTTAAAAAATCCGACACTGCAAAGTTCAGTTCCACATTCGGATACACAAAAGTCTGCAGAAAATTCAAAGTCTCTCACTAGAAATGACATCCGGGAAACACTTAGTGATATTGAAGATTCTCAAGCATCATCATCACCACCTGATTTGGTGGTTGAACAAGTTTCAATTGCCTCTACTTCTTCCTGCTCTCACAACTCTATGACTCAACAAAAGTTTTCAGCAAATGAAGGCTCCTCAAATTCTGAAGAACAGAAGAGAATGCAGGTTCGATTAGTTAATGAACTGACAATGATTAGAATATGCAAGAAAAACTAACACAAGTTGAAATCGACTCGTAATAGGCAGAAAATATGTATAGTTAGTATGTACTAAAACCGGATAAAAATAATGAACGCGTATCATTTGATTGTTATAAAATTATAAAGTATAGCAGTGTCTTTTACCAGAAAGGAAAATGAATCATTCACACATATGAAAGATTTTCCAGTAGATGCAATATTTCCGCGTCTTATATTGATACTAGTTCAGAACTTTTAAAGCAACAGAAAAGGAAAACAGAGTTTACATCCTAACAGAACAATAACAAAATGTAGTTGTAGCTGCATTTTCAAGTTCTGCATAGCAAACCTAATAGAAAAACATTTTCTTTCCAGTTTCTCACTTATAGAATGTTTGAAATTTCAATTATTGTTTTTCATTTTTTATGTAACTTAGGATCCGGTACCTGGAATTCCATCGGAGAGAGCTGTCAATCAAGACTCCATCAGCTTACAGTCTACCATCCGAGAAGTCCCTACAGCCTCGAGTTGTTCATCATCACCAAAGTCTGTACTCGATCCGAAGTCCTCAACAGCTCAAAGCCCTCTGCTGAACTTTGACAGGGAGGAACAAATAGGTGAAAGTCCAAGTCCAAGAATGTCTAGAAACACAAGGACTTTGTTGGTTGATTCTGCAGCAGAGCAACATCATCATGCAGATGCTAAAACGGTACGTTTCTATAGTTAACTACATGTAACTCTCCATAATAAGTATAACTGTTATTTGAAAAATAAGCCAGACAACCTGCTATAATGAGTAAAATAGCACTGACAGTTTAATTTTACACTGCGATTATATATATAAGTTAAATCCTTCGTATCGATGCCAAGCCTAGCTGGCGTATGACCTATAAAGGACACATATCTTTTGACAAGAAAACAAATTTTCCCTCAACCAAACAAACTATTTCTTTTCCTTGCTGATAACATGAATTTATGAGAAAATAATGTTTATTAGCAATAAGAACAATACTACAAGTAGAACTTAATTTATTCACTCTAAAAGATGCATAATCTGGATAACTGGAAGAATGCAGCTAGCTGTCTTCCGGAACAAACGATTCCTTCAATTACTTAAGTCGTATATACTGACAGTATAAATAACCTTACAGTCGTTTTGTTCATAGACTAGTTATGTAGGGATTACAATAAATGGATTGTTCATGCAATGAATAATGTAATATAGAGACTGTTATGCAGGAATTGATTATTTCAAGAGATTTTTTTTAATCTTTAGTTTCTCTTATCCATATATTATTAATACATGTATTCTTATTTCACATTCTATCATGCGTAAAATAATTCACAGATCACTCTTATATTAGGCAAGTATAAGCAATGCGGAGTTTAATAAGGCCGACCAAATATTGTATCTTTTCTTTAATTAACTTCATTCTATCATATCTTTGTGCTTGTTACAATACTATTTCAAGTAGTGTGGAGATACATAGGGTCAAGGATGATCAGTTGAATAACGTTTTCGAAAAATTATATTGTACACATAGAAAATCATAGCGTATATATAGCTTAAATATATATATTCTACATATAAATATATACTAAATCTTGAACACTCTTAGCTAAATTTCTGATTTTACCATTGATTTCAAGCTTCAAAGTGAAACTTTTTTCTTTTGATTTTGCAACGTTGAGCAGAAACCATCCCATGATGTCAAGAAGGAGGAGGGCTTACCCAAAATGAGCCTCAAAGAAGTCTCTGAACCTCATGTAGAATCACCAAACAAGACCACTATGACTATGGTGTCTTCCAACAACACCACAAAACAACAAAAGTCAAGTGATGTTGGAAATTTTGCTTCCCTTTCAACTAGAAAGAATGAAAATTTAGTCACTCCTATTAGTTCAAGTGAAGAAACTTCAGAAAAGGGTAATGCTGCAGCAGCAAAGGAAAACATTGAGTCACACAGTGACAGAGCAGATAGTAAAGAAAAGGCTAAAGATTAATGAGGGATAGCTAAAAATCTTGTTTTTTTGACCTGAAGAAAATGAACATGTACTTGTTTCCTATGTTGCTCAAGACTCTTCAAAATACCGAGTGCGTGTCGTATCCTACAAAGTTAATACATTATGGGAGGATCTGACACGAATGCGACAGCATTCCAAGAGAGTCCATACTCCTTAATTTTGTAACTCAATTTAATTTGTAATATATTGGTGTATACACATAGAAGAGCAAGAGGAAATTCACTGTTGTATAGTATATTAGGATGTAATTTATGCAGAATGACATTGGAAACATGTTTGTAGCAGGTAACCTGCACTAAATTTTTTATGTTACTAATCCCATTTCATAGTGTAAAAAAAAATTAAAAAAATTACACGTTTAATATTTATTTGGACTAATATATGCGGGAGATTTGCGCGAAAAGAATATTTTCACCCCCCTATTTAAATTTTGTCTCTGCTTTATGAATTTGTGCAGAACTGACCTATTTAAGTTTAATGAAATATATTTAGATTAAAATACCCTTCAACTTAAAACATCAGGTCAACAGCTCCTTCCACAAAACTTGCCCCATTTTTTCCTAGGGAAAGCAGCAGAGTTGTGGTGTTGGTACAGGTTTTGGCTAAGGAGAAGGGATTGGTGTTGGTTTTTCATGGGACCAAATTAATAGCCTGGTTGGTCAAGCTTTAAGGAAGTGAACGGGTTAATCGAGCTTTTAAAGAAAAAAATAATTGTTTTTGAGTAATAGCAAAACTATTTTAGCTTTTCGTCATATGCATTTTTGAAATCTCGGCAATACAAATTACTATTCTTATATTGACAAAAATATTTTTCAAATTGATTAGTCAAACACAGTTTGCTACTCTTGAAGTACTTCTGACAAAAATATTTTTCAAAATAAGCATATTTTAGAAGCTTAGTCAAATATGTTGTTATAATCTGTTCGACCAAATTTTTTGAAAGTCAAAAGTGCTTGTTATATTTTAGTTTTTAAAAAAAATACTTATTTAAGATAGTTGAGTTGTTTAATCAAGTTTTTAGGTACAAAATAAGTGTTTTGAGTAGCAACAAAAGCTACTTTTTACATCATCAACAATAACAGATAGTAACAAAAATTGAAAAATAAGAAATTACAAGAGTAATATTGCCACTACGGGAATGAGATGAGAAGTTACACAACATATAACTACTTATTGACCTTCTACCCTGATTCCCTCCTATCTAAGGTCATGTCCCCTGTCAACTGGCGTTGCGTCATGTCCTGTCTAATCACCTCTCCTCAATACTTATTCGATCTACCTCTACCCCTCTTAAAATCCACCAAAGTTGACCTCTCACACCTCCACGCTGAAGCATCTGTGCGTCTTCTCTTCACATGCCCAAATCATATCAACCTTGCTTCTCAAATTTTTTTCCTCTACAAATGTCACTCCTATCTTATCCCGTATATGTTCGTTTCTAGTCCTATCTCTCCTAGTATGCCCGCATATCTATCTCAACAATCCTTATTTCTGCAACTTTCATCTTCTGAATATATTGGTGTTCTTGACTAGTCACTCCGCCTCATACAGTATAGTAGGTCTAACCACTATTCAATAGAACTCACCTTTATGTTTGGTGACACCTTATCACAAAAGATTCCGGATGCGAGCCTTCACTTTATCCACTATGATAAATATGGTGTGTGACATCTTCATCATTCTCCCATTACCTTGGATAATAACCCTAGTATACTTGAAGCTTTCTCTCTTTTGGATGACCTGGGCATCAAGCCTCAATTACATGTCAGTCTCATGCATTAGGTCACTGAACATACACTTTAAATACTCTGTCTAGGTCCTACTTAACCTGAACCCTTTAGACTTCAAAGTCTATCTCTAAACCTCTAGACTAGCGCTAACTCCTCCTCGAATTTCGTCAATTAAAATTATGTCACCTTCAAATTTTTTGCACCGATTTTCTAACAACTAGTTGTAATAGTTAAATCTCCTTCTCTGATCCACTAAAATTTAAAATTGTGGCAACAACTATTATCTTATTTCGCAATAACAGAACACGTAGACACCACATAGAAAAATTAAGGTGGGACATGAAAATTTAATACAATAGAGGTAATTATGAGTTTTTTTTAGAGTAGAAGGGCAAATATGACCTTAAAGTTGGATGAAAAGCTCAAATATGTTAAACACATAGTGATTTAACATCGTAGAAGTAAATATGACTTTTATTAAGAGTACAAGCACAATTATAACCCTAAAGTTAATTTTGACCCGAACCCAATTGTTCTCACGTCAGGTACCGGGTCCGGGTCCAGACCAGATTCTCGGATATGTGTGCAGATTATCCTTTCTTTGTAATTTGGCTTCTTCCTGAAAAAACAAAACCAAAAAAAAAAGTTCTTCTCTGCACTTTTTCACTTCACTTGCAAGCACTCACCTTTCTTTCTTTCTTCTTAGCTTAACTTCTCTAGCTTCCACTATCCAGACCGTTAATGGCTATTCCACTGACCATTTACTTCTTTTCTCAATAATCCTCCTTTTGAATTCTTTCCCCCATTAGAATTAACACATTCATTCAAGAAAAATCTCAACTTTAGTTGATTACTTGTACAGTTGTACTTTTGTTTTATTGACGAGCAAAAGAAAGAGTAATAAGCAAATATGGATTGCGTCTACAAGAACCCATCTGCTCCCATTGAGGAAAGAGTGAAAGATTTGCTCTCTCGGATGACACTTGAAGAAAAGATCGGCCAAATGACCCAGATCGAACGCTGTGTCGCTACCCCTTCTCTCATCGCTGACCTTTCTATAGGTGTGCCCTTTTTTTCTCTTATACCCTTTTGTTTTCTTCCTTTTTGCCTTAGAATACGTAGTGAAAGTAGCCACTAATGCTTGTATTAGGTTAAGCTGTCTACCTTACAACTCTTGAGGTGCGGCCTTTCTAGGGACCTTGCTAATGCAGGGATGTTTTGTGGAACGAGCTGCCCTTTTGCCCTAAAAGCATATGAATAGATTCGTATGGGTGATTAGGGGGCAGTCATGATTTGAAGCTTATGTGTTTGGGATACTAGTTCATTCTAAGTTATTGAGTTCTAAATTAATAATTTATACATATTGAAATGAAATTTGGATAAAAGCTATTGAGTTCGGCCAAAGTGCTAGCTCCACCCTGGTAGGTGATAGATTAAATTAGTCGCTGGTGTAGATATAAGTGTAAGATATAGAGCCCTTTATTTAATATTGGAATGAAATCAACCTGAATAGAACAGAATTGAGATAAATTATCGGTTTAAGTTAACATACACTAACGAGGTAAAGCATTTTTACACAATCAGTGTAATTTATCCTGTTACAGTAGGTTACTTACCATTTTGTTATAGGTTACCGATGAATGCTTATTAATAGCCTGTTTGGCCAAGCTTTTGGGAGGCCAAAAGTATTTATTTTTCTTAAAAACACTTATTTTAAAAAAATGAGGTGTTTGACCAAGCTTTTGAGAGAAAATGAATGCTTTGAGGAAGTAGCAGAAGCTAAAAAAAGTAGTTTCTCCTCAAAAGCACTTATTTGAAAAGCACTTTTGTGAAAAATACACTTAGAAGCACTTTTCTAAAGCTTGGTCAAACACTAATTGTTGCTCAAAAGTGCTTTTTAAAGTTATTGGCCAAACATGATCTGCTTCTCACTAAAAGTACTGTTGTGATAAGCTCTGATGAAAAAAACACTTCTCAAAATAAGTTGATTTGAGAAGCTTGGCCAAACAGATTATAAGTAGAGTTGCATGCAATGACCTTTTCAATAACCTGATTGTGCAAATATGTTTTGCATGGCCAGTGTATAGGAGACAAACTCATAAATTGATTCATTAGGCAGTACTAACTGCCTTATAAAAAAAAGGTGATGCTAACTAGTTGGATAAGCGTGAGATTTAGCTAACCCCTTATTTGGCATTGGAGTGAAATGGACTTGAATAGGTTGGAACGAGTACGTAGGATTCATTTAGGTGGTCCTAATTAGTTAGGTTAAGCTAGTTATCCATGTGGAGGGACAAGAGTGAGATTCAGAGAATCCTTTATTTGTACTGAAATGAAATGAAACCGAATAGAGTGGAATGCATATAAAGGAACCATTTAGGTAATACTAAGTGGTTTGGATTAAAAGAGTTATCTTTTTAGGATAAGATTGGAACTTAGAGAAACCTTAAAGAATGAAATGGACCTAAATAGAACCCTTAAAATATGAAATGGACCTAAATGGAGAGGAACAGGTATAGAGGATTCTATGCCCGACCCTAAGATGTTTTGGGATTGAGACATATTGATTGATTGAAATTTAGTTGAACTTTTTTTCGTGACGCAGGGAGTATACTCAGTGTTGGAGGCAGTGCGCCATTTGAGGATGCCCCATCAGAAGCTTGGGCAGATATGGTTGACGGATTTCAAAAGGCTGCGCTGGGATCAAGACTTGGGATTCCGCTTCTTTATGGAGTTGACGCTATTCATGGCAATAACAATGTCTATGGTGCCACCATTTTCCCACAAAATGTGGGCCTTGGAGCCACCAGGTTGAATTTATGTCAAGCTTTGATCTTTATTACCAACTTCATATTGAGAACTGTCATTTAAGACGAACACCTAAATTAGATAAATGTGGAGCAGAGATGCAGACTTGGCTCAAAAGATTGGGATAGTAACTGCTCTTGAAGTCAGGGCCTGTGGCATTAACTATACTTTTGCTCCCTGTGTTGCTGTAAGTTGAATGTGTTACTTGTCCCTTTATTGTCCTTGTTTTAGGTCGATTACATGGATGGATGAAGTCAAGGAAACGTGAAATTACATTGGACATATATGTCCTTAGAGAAAAATGGAAGAATGATTCTCCTAAGTATGGTATCAAAGTTTAAATTGAATCATTTAATGAATTTGAATTCTTAATTAGTATGTTCCTAACTGAGACAAGAAAAAGATGATTTTGTCATTTTTCTTTGTGGGAATTCTTGGTGAAGGTTGTCCTGTTTCCAGTCCCTTGTAACACTCTAGTAGTAGTTATTATTTTTAGGGAAGAAGCTTGTGTATTGATAAAGAGAAACTGGATAGTACCAAGCTGGTGCTAAGGCAATATCTCTCTAGTTGTTGTCTCTTTGTAACTCTATTATCTTGAGGCATACTGACTTCTTCATTAAATAATGTGAAACAGGTATGTAGGGATCCCAGGTGGGGAAGATGCTATGAAAGTTATGGCGAAGACACTGAACTTGTTAGGAAGATGACCTCAATTGTCACAGGCTTGCAAGGGCAACCACTCCCTGGATACCCCCAAAACTATCCTTTTTTGGCTGGAAGGTAGTAGAAGTTGCCGTAATACAAATTCCAAAATTTTGTGCACTTCTCTGAATATAAGATGTATCTCCCTTGCATCTTACAACCTATACTCTGAAGTCTTATGCGCATTCAAATGCTATACCACATATTGCAATTTTCAGCAGAAAAGGCAAATCATTAGGGAAGTAGAAATATACCTAGAGTTGAAAATAAAAAAATCAGTTTTGAAAAGCATCTCTTTGCTATTACTACCTTTTTGTTAATCATTCGTCAGATATTTCTATAGCTCTCTGCTACTTTTGCATTATTTGTTCTCTTAATGTCAAGGATCTCTTTGGACTGATTGATGAATTTTACTCCAGAGACAAGGTTGTTGCATGTGCAAAGCACTTTGTTGGAGATGGGGGTACTGACCGAGGTATAAATGAGGGAAATACCATATCACCGTATGATGATCTAGAGAGAATCCATATTGCCCCTTATATTGACTGTATTTCTCAGGGAGTTTGCACAGTCATGGCATCCTACTCTAAATGGAATGGAAGCCACCTGCATGCTAACCACTTTCTTCTTACTGAAGTTTTGAAAGGGAAGCTCGGATTTAAGGTAAGGATTGCCTGTTCTCTTAATGCACTATGGTTCATTGGGGCCATGAGTTCACCATAAAACTCCTCTAGACTGCCGCTTTCTCATTTCCTCCCATGCTTAGTATGGGAAGTAATTGGACATATTGTGGTTCCAAGGAGCTAAGTGTGCAGCTTTGTACTCAGAATCATTCTTTAAAAACTAACCAAATTGGTTTGAAGTCCAAACATGTTTTGGACTTTCGGCAAACAATTGTCTCGGCCTTGCATGTTGTCTACACTAATCCCATTTTCTTTGTCTTATTTATTTATTTATTTATTTATTGAGTACATTCAGTAGTATGAAAGTATTTTTCAATTTTAATCCATTATTTTTGCATAAATGAAAACCTCAAAAACTGCTGTAGCGCTAGATTTTTGAGAAGGCAAACCACAAAGCTCTCTCAAAACCAATTATCTCAAATTCAAAATCCAAACACTCCCAACAATTTTCTAAAATATAAAACCAAAATTAATTCTGGTGAAAAAATAAACCTAACAAATTTCTCTTTATCCAAATGCTACAAAAGTTCATGCGACTTGGATCTGGTTCTAGCTTAGTTAAAACTTCACCAAGTCAGAAAGTGCAAAAATTTGGTTATGATGTTCTTTCTCGAACTTACGAAGTAGGTAAGGGGATAAGAGAAACAAAGTATGTCTTTAATTTGAATCTTGTTGCATGGAATTTGGTTAATGGTTATGTACATTTTTCTTTGGAATTGAATGAAATGCTACACACTAATGTTCTATTTGTTTGTCAAGTTGGTTTCTAAGAATATGAGTGGCTCAAAGATCACATACACAGCAAGAATCTTAATGCTAACTCTTGTAGGGCTTTGTTATTTCTGATTCCGAAGCAATTGACCGACTTTCCCATCCTCATGGATCTAACTATGACCAGAGTATTTTGGCAGCAATCAATGCAGGCGTTGACATGGTAAATATAATCTGGTTTTGAGAGTTATTATGTTTTTGCATGAGTTATGTCCGTTTTTACTGCCTGTTAAATTTTTTGCAGGTGATGGTTCCTTTTCGGTATCAATTATTTCTTGATCATTTGAGATGTCTTGTGGAATCTGGGAAGATTACAATGACCAGAATTGATGATGCTGTTGAAAGGATCCTGAGAGTTAAGTTTGTTTCTGGAGCTTTTGAGTACCCTCTGAGTGATAGGTCATTGTTGGATACTGTTGGTTGTAATGTAAGTTCATCTTGTCCTTCATTTTAACAGATTTTATAAATTTATTTGTTTTGGATTTTGACTTCAAATAAGCCATTCATAAGTTTTATTTGTTTGACCTACTATCTGAACTATTCTGCTTTTTATCTCAACAACAAAGTGAACGTTTGCTTTGCATCTATGTTGCGTGGACTCTTCCAAATCCTTGCCGTACTGGTGTCGACAGGACATGGATGTGGGATCCACACTGGATTTGGTCAACTCATCTTGGGTGCTTTGACTACATCTACGACCGAGAAGCATAGATTTATTGGCTATTTCATGAGATATCTTATGAATAAAACATTAGGTGTTTAAAAAGAATCAACTTTTATTAGCTTTAGTTCAATACCTTTATATAATCGAAATATATGCTTTATATATGTCATAATATACATTTATTGGTCGTATTCCAGCACCAGTATTCCAGCACCATATCCGCTCTCGGATCTATACCCCAAATCCTAAAAGTTATGTGATGAAGAGTCCGACCGCTAGATCTGCACCCGTATTGGCATATAGCTTTTTGCATTGCACGTACAAAAATTTAACTATGTCAGTTGGCAGACTGTTTTTTACCTGTCTTTACAATGCATATATTGCTAATTCTGTTTGTTCGGTAAAATTATACATTTGGTGTTGGTGCGGATGTTTCATAATAGTGTGTACCATTATGATAATTGTTTCAGCAACATCGTGAATTAGCACGTGAAGCAGTTCGCAAATCATTGGTTCTTCTAAAGAATGGAAAGGATGTAACAAAACCATTTCTTCCGCTAGACAGGAAAGCAAAGAGAATTCTTGTAGCAGGAAAACATGCTGACGACCTTGGATTCCAATGCGGAGGGTGGACTAAAACATGGGATGGAATGGGTGGCAGAATCACGATTGGTAAGTAATGCTTCCTCTGTTCTAGTTTATCTGAAACTCTTTTACTTTAAGTTTCTCATTTTACCCTTATAGCCATATAGATGTTATGACTTGTTTAAGTGCACGAGTTCTATGAGTACTTTTGGTATGTGTAAAAAGTCTTGTTTTTCTTAAACTCAGAATCCAGCCAAGCACCGCCATATTAAATAAAACAGACTGAATAATATGGAAAGATGGCATCAGTGACTTACTTTCTGGGGTAAATTTAGACCCCACTTTGTATCTATGAACATTGGCACTCTCATACAACCTTAAGCATTCTTTCCTTTCCTTTAATGGTTTCAATGGTTGCCAGTTGTGAATTTTACGGTTTTAATTAATTGGATTCATTGAAATGTGAACACAGCACCAACCGCTTCTGAGATCCCTCTGTAAATTTGAATATTGGTAGACTTTCATACAACCAGAGCATTCTAGTTTAGAATAGCATCTTTTTTTCCTTCTTTGTTGCATGGTTTTAAAATTTTTCCACAAGTTAAGGTTAGGAACAATATTTCAAGAGTTCTGATTCCATTTCTTGTGGGTGATTTGTGAGAACCCTGTATTCTCTTACGAGAAATCTTAAGCTATAACATCATAAATGCCTGATATTTCCTCGCTAGTAGCATAATTTTGTAGGACATATAGATATTTAGTATGTAAGCTTGCGAGTACTCTTGTAAGCCTTGCGCGAAGATCTTGATGTACTATGAACCTCAGTAGACCCAATGTGGTCTGGTCCTTCTTCGACAAGGATGAGAGCTTAGAGCACCTGACAGCCCTTAGGAACCTCAATAAGGACGAGGATACCTTTCGACAGTTGGCTTAAGTTTCTCAATCGGTCGATGATAACATAATGCATGTTTTTTACTGAAGGTTAAATAACTCATCTGAACTATAGTTTACCACTATTAATCATGGATCATTTACTACTTATAATGGAAGGTACAACAATTCTGGAAGCTATTAAAGATGCTGTTGGAGGGGAAACAGAAGTGGTATATGAGGAGAACCCGTCACCTGACACCTTTGCGAGTCAAGACTTCTCTTATTCCATTGTAGTCGTTGGTGAACCTCCCTATTGCGAAAGCGGTGGAGATAGCCAAGACCTCAGAATTCCTCTTGGCGGAGAAGAACTAATAAGCTTGATTGCAGAACGAGTTCCAACTTTGGTGATATTGATCTCCGGAAGGCCTTTATATATAGAGCCTTCACTTCTGGAGAAAATGAACGCCTTCGTTGCTGCTTGGTTACCAGGCACCGAGGGAGCTGGTATCACCGATGTCATTTTCGGAGATTTTGAATTCCATGGAAGGCTNAGAAACACATCTTTTAAATAGTATTTAATATTATTTTTAAAAATTTATCTTTAATAATATTATCAACCCTGTCGTTTCTCACATATTGAAAAGTGTAGATCAATTGCCCATGCATCAAGAACAGAACTCCTATGAACCTCTCTTTCCATTCGGCTACGGGTTAACTACTAAAAACAAGGTGCTATAGAAGAGATGTCTTGAAGAAAGACTCAGTGAAATAGACATGTCTATGAAGATGTCAACTTTCAGAAAGACCCTATGAAGCTTCACTATTCCCCGAGATTGGCTACTGTGTAACTAGTCAAAACAAGGTACTCTAAAAGATCATCTATACCAGTCCTGCATTTGTCCCATTTGGCTATGACGTATGATATTACATTAAGTCCAAATAATTATGTAATATTATTTGCATATGATAATTTGAGTATTTGTATGTTGTTAAATTATATAATCTCGCTATATTTTATAATTATTTAATATACTATGATACGGAGTAAAAGGAAAATTTTCCTTTATTTGAATATCTTGAAGAAAAAAAGAGAGCAAAGACAACAAAACAAAAAGTAGTGATGAGAATATAAAACCTGAAATCCTAAATCTAAATCTATGAACTAATTAGTGGAATCTAAACATTATATTAAATAACTAG
>JACEIK010000833.1:0-24837 GCA_018107945.1 Datura stramonium
GGTGACTGACCACGACTCGTGGTCACTCCCATCGAGTACACTTCCCAGGTTCCTCAATAGGTCACCACGAGGGACCTAACGAGTCGTGGTCACTGACCACAACTCGTGGTCACTGACCACTCACCAGTCGTGGATCTCACTGCCTCACTTCTGAAGTTCAATACTAGGCTTGACCATGAGTCACCTAATGAGTCATTGCCACTGAGGACGACTCGTGGTGACACTCATTAGGTGCACGGCCTAACAACTGACTAGGGCTAATAACGGGGGACATGACGAGTCGTTACAGGTGACCACGACTCTTGGTCACCATCTGTCAAGTACACTACTTCCCACTTCACACTTCCAATTCCTCCTTCCAACAACTGACCTATTGAATCATTAGGTTTCACAATGACTCGTCTGGTGGGTCTTCCTGAGACATTTTCTGCAGCTTTTCTAGATTTCCTAATTTAAGTCCCGGAATTAGATTTTAAGTTTTCGAGGCATTACAATATCTTCCCCTTGTAAACATTCATCCTCGAATGTTATAAAATGCACAGGAAAGAAGAGAATAACAATCAAAGTTCCAGATACTATTCATTTAACTCCAAAACTGACAAAACAACTATCTCTGTTTCAAAATACAAAACTGAACTGAATTCTCTTTTCACACATACATTCAAAAACATAAAAGAGACTTGAACACTTTAACTGAGTCATGAAANTATAAGTCACATTCAGGGAATGCGATTTATAAGTCGCATTCCTGGAATGCGATTTATAAGTCGCATTTTGCCTTGCGACGCGCCGACTTGGCGCTTGTCCATTCATTCCCCGGGCCTTTTTCTAGCATGTATGGCATTCTAAAACTCTTAACCAACATGCGAATAGACCATCTATATGTCAAAAATTTACAGGGTGTAATAGATCCCCTTGTTCCACTAAATCCAGAGATCGAGAAAGCACTACATGGAATGGAGAACCACGAGCAAAGAGAAGCCCGCATAGCTGAAGAAGCTAGGCAAGCAAAGCAAGCTTGGCAAGTTGCACTACAACATGCGGAAGATGACAGAGATTAGGTAGTAAATGCTAGTTGACAGGGGAGGGGCAATAAAGCTCATAGATTTGCCCCTCAGTTCTTCGATGATGATGATGACCCAGACATTGATGAAGTTGGGTCAATTGGAGCAATTGTGCCACCACCACTCCCTGCTAGGGCCAAATTTGACATTACAGACACCATGATTCAATTGCTAAACATGAAAAGGGTGTTCAGTGGTCACACATCGGATGACGCCAACCTGCACTTAATGAACTTCCTAGGATTAATTTTCAACAAATTAAGACTGAGGCACTTCATGAAACTTGGTTGAGATTCAAAAAGAAGTTGACAAAGTGCCCTAACCACAAAATCCCAGATGATAGTTTGTTGGAAATTTTTTATAGGTCTCTAAACAATAACACGAAAGTTTTAGCAGACTCGGTGGCTGGAGGAGAATTCATGAGTCACACCTGGGACCAAGCAGCCACCATTCTTGACAGGGTGACTAAGACAAACAGGGTCTGGCATACGAGGGAAGCTGATGCAGTGGCAGGAACATATGTTGTTTGTTTGACTGCAGACCAACAAAGAAAAGAAGAAAAGTGCGACAAGGAGTTGGCTCATATGCGCACACCATTGGACTTGCTGACAAAGCACATTATGGGAGCTAGAGCCAAACAGGTCAATGTAGTGGGAACTCAAGGTAGGGAGCAAGGAGCTGATCACTCTGATTATGAGGAAGAGGCAAACTTCCTAGATAGCCAGTTGGCGGATTTTTGAACCAGCGCCCAAGTTTCTGGACAAGACAATTGGCACCAAGGTTCTGGAAATCAAGGTCAGAACCAGTATAGAGACAACTACAACAGAAATGGGTTTAGAGACAGGAGTTGAGGTCATGAGCGTGAAGGAGATTGGAGACGAAAGGATGGATACCGCAATGACCAAGCTGGAGTCTATGTTCCTCCCAACACACTAGAAGGGGAGGTTAGTCAATCAAAGTTGGAGAGCATGATGGCTGAGATGTTGAAGAAGGCGAGGTCCACTGATGAGCAGCTGAAGGAGATCAGAGGTGACTTATCAAGTATGGGTGAGAAGGTGGAATCTCATGCTACCGCCATCAAGCAGATCAAACATCAACTTGGGCAATTGTCGGCATCAATGAAACCTAGGCAAAAGGGTACACTACCTAGTAACACTGTCCAAAATCCAAAGAACGATGCAAATTCTATGGCAGTGATGACTTGGAGTGGTAAAACCACAGTTGACCCCCTGTTTCCAGTTGAAGTTGAGTTGAAGAAAGAGAGCATAATTGAGGAAGATGATACAAGTGCTGAGAGAGATAATTGTGATTTGTAAGAGGTCCCGAGAGGTGAGAAGGAACAAGACATGGATCAACGGGCAAGCCAAGTGCACAAAGCTATCCCACGACCACCGCCACCATTCCCCCAAAGGATGAAGAAAAAGGCGGAGAATGGTAAGTTACAGTAATTCCTTTCAATACTTAAGCAAATATCTGTGAACATATCATTGGTCGAAGAATTAGAGCAGATGCCAGGATATGCAAAGTTTAGGAAGGACCTTGTGACTAAGAAGAAATTTGTGAGCTATGATCCTGTTGACAATGTGCATCACTATAGTGCCATAGCTACAAGGGTCCCAGCGCAGAAATAGGAAGACCCAGGTGCCTTCACTATACCATGTATGATTAGAACAGTTAAGAAGTTGGTGGACATCCTAATCGATGTGCTTGTCAAGGTAGACAAATTTATATTCCCAGCAGACTTCGTGATCTTGGATTGCGAGGTTGATTATGAGCTCCCCATCATTCTGGGGCGACGATTCCTTGCACTCGGGAGAGCTCTAGTAGATGTGGATGTTAGCCTGCTGATGTTTAGATTAAATCAAGAAGAGGTCACATTCAACATCTGCAGGACAATGAAGCAACCCAACGAATTTAGTGTGATCTCAACACTTGAGGTTGAGTATTAATCACTTGACAAATTCTGAGTAGTCAAGAGATTTGCATCGTGCTGCGACATTAAATCAGGCGCTTCATGGGAGGAAATCCAAGTGGTAGTTTGGTGATGTCTGTATAACCAAGCTACCTATATCGTGTCGCGACATTAAATCAAGCGCTTCTTGGGAGGCAACCAAAGTTATTGAACTAATGTGTGCTTAGTGTGCAGGGAAATCAAAAACAGGAGGTTGAAACATCAGTTGCTACAGCTCTCAGTATGACTCGTGATGAGATTCTACGAGCCGTAGCAGTAGTCATGGAGAGTTTTACAGAAAAAAATGACTCCAAGCTCCAACTTATGATACATCCTATAGATCGTACGTCGGTGGTGCGAGTTGTAAGATTTATTCGTAGGTTGCCACGTAAGTTTTCTTAACAGGGTCACTTATGAGTCCAAGGGATGAGACGTAGGTACGTCCTAAGACTCGTTTACGAGTCGTGATGGGTAAAAATTGGCAATAATACCCGACTCAGCCCAAATTTTTAAAATTTTCCCTTACTTATTTAAACCCCACAAACACCCTCTCCCACACTAAATACACTCAAAAGCATGACTTGAACTCACCTCCCCACACCCGTAACTCAAAATCACAGAAAAATTGAGCAAAATCTTTGCTTAACCCAAGTTTTGAAAACCCTAAACGGTGATTTCCAGTTGATGAAGCATCAATCAAGTATGTTGTATTAAACATTGTTAACATTCATATATTGTGAGTGATAGTGCCAAAACCTCTATGATTCAGTCACTATGCTCGAAAATTGATTTTGAAAAAAGAGACAATGATCAGGGTGTTGTGAAATGTTCTATTTAGATTGGAGAGATGCTACAATTTTGATGAACCTAGGTCTTGACAAACAATGAGTTACAGGTAGTAGGTTAAAAAAGGGAGGATTGAGCATGATTAAGTTGGGTTAAAGATGAGCCTATACCTGGGGGGAAATCTGAGTTCCTTAAAATGTGAAAAGAGAACCCTTGCCAACTGAAACAAGAAAATCTGGAAGTGGTATGAGGCACAATACGGATCACAGGTTGCAAATATGAGTTTTACTGAGCACTCGTACCACCAAGCTGAACAAGGTTGTATAAAAATGCCATTCCTACAACCTGTGGAATCGACCTACGAGTCGTACCATGAGTCGTGGAAAAATCCAGAAGAATACCAATGCAGGGGTTTCATCAGAAGAATCAAGGTACAGATCGTACCTTTGTGGTACGAGTAATACCTATGAGTCGTACAAATAGTTGATTGTAATTTTGGTACTTCTCACGAGTCGTACCTTCATGGTACGACCCGTAGTGATGATCCGTGATGAGAATCTGAACATATCCTTTCTAATTCTTCTTTTTCGAAAACGGAATGCTAACTTCTTTCTCTACAAGTACAATGACATACAAACGCCGGGCAGATAAATCAAAAGCCCGAAGGACACTGATAGATGAAACAACAAAGCTGGAGTCTGAAAAGGCAGGAGACTCACCTAGTGGTTCAGTTGAAGAGTATCAAGTAGACACTTCAGGCACTGATGGAACCAGAACCACTAGGGAAAAACCAAAGGCCCAAGCTAAAGAAACCACAGCCACATCCGCTCAAGCTCTCCAGTCTGATTAGGGAGTTAGAGAGGAAAAGCAGAAGTCAGGAAATGACCCCAATGCTGAAGAAGGGTTCGGGGAGACCCAAAGTGGAGAAGAAAGCGGCAATGAAGGGTTAGAGGAGGAGGCTCCTAATGTTTCACAAGAACAAACCCCACCCAGGGCAAGTCTTACAATCTGGTGGAGAGTGTTGGGAGCTAAAGAAATCTATGAGCAACGTATCTCTCTAACTGACAAGAATAATCCAAGGAGGAGCATCCAAGAAGAACCGCGGATCCTCACAACCTCACTGAATGAAGTTGAGGAGATGAAGCGGATTTCTAGATTTTATGGTTTTGAGTGGATGGCCAAGAATCCAGCACAATATAAAGAAAACATTGTCCGGGAGTTCTATGCCAACTACTTGGCCACCATGGAGGTAAAGGAAAAGGAAGGGCAGAAGATAAAAGATCAGCCTCGTCTAGAGAGTGTTATGGTCTGAGGTCAAGAGGTTGATATATCTGAGCGGACCATCGCTCAAATGTTGTACGGACCACAGTTCACAACTACAAGGATGATGCCAGAGTATGATTATAGGGTGGAGGCAATGAAGCAGATTAGATCCCTGACTGTGCTGGAGCGACAGAGGCAGCTGCAATGGCTAGCAGGGGTGATTGCTGAGAACAAGGATGAAGCTTAATGGGTTACAGGTGGAAAGAAGGTGACCAATAACTCACTAAATTTCAATGCAAAAGCCTGTTGGACACTAGTGCGCCATCGGTTAGCACCTACGGTCAACGACAACACATTGAGTGCTGACAAAGAAGCTTTGGTGACATGCCTCATGTCTCGTTACCCCATCAATATCCCGAGGATCATAGCAGATGAGATACGAGACTGGGCAGTTGGAGTGAGCACTACTATCCCATTCCCGAGTTTTGTGTTCAGATTATGCATGGAGGCAGAAGTTCCACGAGGTGATGAGCGGTTTATTGGAGGCCAAAGTATTGAAGAAATAGGTCTTATCCGGGATGAGATGAACTCGATAAGCAGATCCAGGATTCCCACAGTAATTCCAGCAGCCCAGCCAGTAGGGTACACAAAGGTGAATGTCCCCATTACATAGGAGCAGAACGAGACACTAGCTACAGACGCCGGTCATTCAAAGTCAACTCCTAGCACCTCAGCCGCACCACTGCCCATCATGCAGAATCAGACACCATCAGGGTATACCTTGGTACTACAGAACTTCCTCCAAAAGCTAGCAAAATGATTGACCATGGAAGAGCGGAAGATTCAGGCCATGATGGATAATGTAAAACCATGGGTCAAGTCAGAGATAAGGGCAGCAACTCAGGCTCAACATGCTCGCCTAGATAATTTTGAGCGCCAATTCAATGTAAGGATGGCAGAGCAGATAGATACCAGCTATCTCCGTGAAGAGTTGGGGGCTCTTCGAAGCCAATTAGTTGTGTTGTCATCACGACAACCAACAATTTTAGCAGCCCCCACTCTTATGGACCTAGATGACGAGCCTAACAAGGACATTGATTTGGCGGCATATTGGGAGCTGACTACAATTGTTGAAAAGGGTAAGAAAAGAGCTTCTGAGGGTGATATAGAGGAGAGTTTGAGAAAGAGGAGGAAGAAGGAGAGAAAATAGCACAAGCGGGCCAGAGTAGAGAGCATGCAGACTTATGAAACACAAATGTCTGAGCTGCATGAGAGAGCTAAAGGAGCAGATAACTCCACCATAGTTCAGCCCGAGCTTTCTAGTGGTCGTGACCTTTTGGGAGAGCCACATTCAGCCCCGACAGTTACAGAGGCCGTCCAAGCGGCCAGAATTTCTAAGGGGGGGATGACTCCCTCTATTCACACACAATTGAGCACGCCGGCCACCACTAGTGCCACTACTACAGCAGAGGTACCACCTCCGCAAGATGACAGGAGCGCCTAGTGTGCCACAGGTATGTTCTCTTACCTATGTTCTTATAGTTAATGCTTCGGGAACGAATCTTACTTTTCAAAAAAGAGAGGGGGTATACTTGTGATTTTGGGATTTTTGATTCGTCTGAGGGTTTTTCTTGCCGTGTTTCTTTTCCCTTAGGCATGCTATCTAGTAGAACCGAAATGTGTAAGATTTTTATTTGTTTTAGGTTGTGATTTTTTTAATTAAAAAGTAGCATAGGAGCACTCAGCCAATAAAAATGCACTAGTTCTGGTTTTTGAAAAAAAAACTAAAATTTTGACCCTGTTTAAAAAAAAATTCTGATGCATTAGCTATGTATTTGTGAAAACATGCATGATTTCTGTGGATCTTTTGATGTCATTTAGTTTGTCAACATGAGTAGTATTGTTAATCCATGTATAAACCATACAATTGAGGTAAAAATAGTTCATGTACCATGTGTGAGTAAGGTATAATATTTAGTTCGGTATTGTGTTGAAGATCAAGAACTTTCCTGGCTGGTCTTTGCATAGGCTAAGGATGGTTGGTTAGGATATGATCATAGGGAATTTTTTAGCTCACTTTTAGCCTATATTACTCTACCAAAGTTGCATGAATCCCTTGATCCCAAGTTTGAGCCTTAATAGACCATGTTTCTTTGATTTACCGAGTAACCGTACCCGATTTTATTACAATGAACCTATTTTGGCCCTGGTCCTTCCTTGGATATTGTGAACCTCAACATAAGCAAAATTCTTATGTTGAGGGTGCCTAGTAGGGGTGCGTAAATGGTGGGAACGGACAAATGGAAAAGAAAAGAGAAAAGAAATGGTGAAAAATGAGGTGTGGGGAAAAGAAAAAAGGAAAAGAGATGAAAAATGTTGAGAATCTTGAAAAATAAATTTCAAAGGAAAATCAAAATAATAAACAGGTTGAAAACTCACCACACCCATGCAAATGTGTATAAAAAGGGGTGAAAAGGGAAGAAAAGGGCATGAAAGAGTAAAAGGGTGAAATAGGTGAATGGTGTAGCCAATGTATGTATCACCAAGGAAGGATTGTCTGTAATACACCGAAAGGGCCTAAGAATAGACCCGGGAGTTGAAGTTAAAAACTGCAGAAAATCTTGGAATTTCGCACCAGGACAACTCGATGTACGAATTGTGGTGAGGACCTATGATTCGTGACTCGAGTCGTGATGAATTTCGGGAGCCTAAGGTTATATCACGGGCGGTCCTACGAATTGTGACGTGTAGGAACGACTCATGGTTAGGATTCATGGTGAAATTCTCAGTGGTGCCAGAGTGAGTCGTCACGGGTCATGGTACAACTCGTACAATGTAGCAACGAGTCGCGGTTAAGTCGTATTTGGTATAGGTAGATGGTACCACGACTTATAGTACGACCCGTAGGATGGTACTACGAGTCGTGGCTAGATTCAGAAGATTGAAAAGTGGTGAGGTGACCACGAGTCGTGCTTCGTGGTATGAGTCGTGGTCGGGGCCAGATATGTTTTTTTAGGGAAATTTAATTAAGGGCAAATTTGACTTTTCTACGCTTTTGGACCCTAAACCACGTTATTTTGAGGTCGGGACATGGTCTTTTAAGGAGGAAAAATTGATGCTAACTATCATTTGGCATTTGCAAGAACGGGAGAAGTGAGTAGAAGGAGATTAAAGGGTTTTTCTTCAATTCTTTAAGTTTCCACCTAGGGTTTTTCAAGGGAGTTAAGAAGCAAGTAATTCTAGGTATGTGGGCTTTTGAATGGGTAGTCTAGTCCCTACCCATGCCTAATTTCTCCCTAATTCTATGTTTGAAGTTACCAAAACTTTATGGGTCTTTATCAAATTGCATGATTTCTTAAAATTTGAAATGAACTTGTTGTGGTATGCCTAACTTATGAATTTCGAATTTATTTGTTATGATTTTACTTGTTTGTTCAATATTTTTATGATTTAACCCCACTAAAAGTATAGATTCCCAATCATGAGAAATTTTTAATAATGGTCATGATGATTTCGCAAGAATAATATGAATTTTTGAATTTTAAGCATGTCTTCAACTACTCATGCTATTATGATCATGTTCCCATAAATTTATGCATTTCAAGCATGATTGAAATTATGGGCAATTCCCACATGTCGCTTATGATTTCTGAACTATGATTTTGGCTGATTCACGGGCCTAATTCCATGGCTAGTATTACAAATTCTTAAGCATGTTATGATTCCCATGATTTAACTAGACATGCATGTCATTTATGAATTTCTATGAGCATGTTGCATGTTTTGGGAGTAGTACTTAACACCGAGTAGGTTTGGGGCCTAGGTCACGCCCCGAATCTCAGAACTACGTGCCACCGTAGGTTATGTTTGGGGCTTCCTCAGTAACTGTCCCCTATTCCCTATGGGGCCTTCATGAGTGATATCACTCCTTTCATGGTTCATACCCTTGGCATGGTATGAACGACCTCCTGACTAGGTTTACAGGTCAGGCTCCATGTGTGCTCATATGGGGTATGCCGGTTGTAGAAATCCCCCGTTGTTCCTCATGGTTTTAATGCATGTATGATTATGTTCTTTTGGCTCAAGCTATGTTTTATGAAATGCTTTTCTCACATGTTGTGACTATGACAGGTTTACAAATATTTTTGAAATCTTAAGCCTTACGATATACTTACGATTTCAGTCTTATGATCATGATGTCCCTACCCCTATAAATTTTATGTTTTTACATATTATTTTATATACCTTACATACTCAGTACCTTCCAAGTGCTGACCCTCATATTTTCAAGATTCGGTTCTTAGGTTCAACATCATTCCTAGCTTGCTCTCAGTTCTGCTCTCAGCTCTAAGTGGTGAGTCCTCATAATTCGAGGGATTCATGTTCAGACCTTGTTTATCTTTTGTTTTCAGAATGTTGGGGTTAGTTGGGGTCTTGTCCCTTCAAACCGTCTATTATGATTAGAGGATTTCAGACTTAATTGTAGTATTCTGCTATTTAATACTTCATATCTGAGTTGGGACTTTATTTATGTGAGGGTACATGGATTTTGTTTGTTTTTACCATTAGTTTGTGTGGAAAACATTGGTGCTGATTTGATTGCCTGTTGATAGATGGATGACATGTTTTGATCCCTATTTATCATGTTTTGAGGTTTCTTTTAATGCATTAGCTAGTGTTGTTCCATGAGAAAGGGTCAATAGAGTTTGTATAGAAAGTGCAAGTTTTGTTTGGATATTTGGCTGTAGTATCTTAAGTCTATTTTCTAGTTGAGCGTCATGTTTAGTTTTTCTTTTCTTTACCTGAGGACATGCAAAAGTCTTAAGTTGAGGGTGTTGATGTGCTGTGGATTTACAACACTTGTGACGCTCAAAACTAAGAAAATAGTAGGACTTAGGTGTATTTATGTGGATATAAGGCACTTTTCCTTTGGTTGCAGGAAAAATTGGTGTTGGAGCTAAAAAATGCAAAAGAAAGCCTGAAGTATGCAAAATAGGCTCAAAGTGCAGTCTACAGTACGAGCCGTAGAAAGGTCCTATGAGTCGTGCTGATGGCCATGAAAAGTTGCAGAAGGCTAGTGTTGAAGAGATACAATGTAGAATCTCAGTACGAGTCATACCAAGCTTGTATGAGTTGTGATGATGAAGTCATGTAAAGATTCAGAAGATTTGCATAAGAGGCTGACTCATGCTACGGAAAGTAAGTACGAACTGTGGGAAGAGGTACGAGTCGTACCATGGTGGTCGTGATAAACTTCAGAAGAATTTCAAAGTTCCAGAGTCAAACCACGGGAGCTCAGTATGGATCGTAGGAAGGTACCCGGACCCAACACTTAGCCAAAATCCATCCAGTCATGCAAGGTATGAAAGGATGGTACGAGCCGTAGGATGGTGCTACGGGTCGTACGCTGACTCGTGATGAAGGCGGAACCAGATAAGGAAATTCACCCTATTAGCCTAGGAAAAAGATTCTTGTGTCTGTATAAATACTTTTTAGGTTTTATTTTTAGGAGAAGTCAAGAAAGGTCGGTAGAGAGCAGATTTGGTCAAGAAAAGACATTAAAGAGAGAGAATATTGAGTTAATTTAACTTGTGATCAACCTTTTCTTGAATTCTTCTTGTTCTTGCTATCGTTCTTGAAGATTTTGCTAAATAATTAAAAGAAGTGTTTTTCTCATTCATTCTTGTAAGTATTGATTTATGTTTTTAATCATGAATGCAATTCACAATCTTACAATTATGAGAGGCTAAAACCTCCATAGCAAGGGTTTTGGGAACCATGGTGGATTAACAAGCTAGGGTTGCACAATGTTATTTTAAAATCAATACAAATACTTATATTTTATTCTCGTCATGCTTAAACGTTTCTTAACGGTGCACAATGTTAGAACATGCCGAAATTCTTTACTTGCTTAGGACTAAGAGGTAGAGATTAGGAAAAGAGAATTACAACAGAGCCTTGATTTTGATAATCATTGTATTAACTTGAGCTTTGGTCACAGGATAGTTAAATCTGGAACTTAGTGATAACGCATAGTTTGAAACCGCTCATGAGACTTGGTCGAGTGATTGAGTATAGTCATTTAATAGGGACTGGTCAGTCGTATGAATGAACCTAAGTTATCAGTTCTTCAAGTAAGTATCAGTGATAATCATGAGTGTATACCCAAAGAAGTTATGAAACCATGGGGAACACAAACCCTAGTTATCCTTTAATATTAACTCAACACCAGATTTTTAATAATTGTTTTATTTTCGATTTTCTTCAAAATCCCCAAATTTTGAAGTAACTACCTCACAAGTTCACTTATCGGCTGTAATCTAGTTCTCCCATATTCCCTGTGGGTTCGACCCCAACCTCTAGTTGGGTACTTTATTGACAACGTCTGCTTCATACATCAGTAAGAGGTGTGGTTTGAGCATTATCAGTGCTTCGATACTAGGGTCACTTGTATGTTCCAGATGTTGATGATTTGAGAAATCAGATGTTGCATGAGGCTCACAATTCCAGGTATTCAATCCATCTAGGTGCCACCAAGATGTACTGTGACTTACGGGAAGTCTATTGGTGGAATGGCATGAAGAAAGACAATGGAGAATTTGTAGGTAAGTGCCCCAACTGTCAACAAGTGAAGGTTGAGCATTAGACACTAGGAGGTGTGCTTCAGGATATTAGTACTCCTACATGGAAGTGGGAAGAAATCAATATGGAATTCATCACAGGGTTTCATCGCACTCGTCGGTAATATGACTCCATTTTGATTGTTGTAGACAAATTGACCAAAGTCGCTCACTTTCTACTGGTCAAAACCACCAATTCCGTGGAGGATTATGCTAAGTTATACATTCGAGTGTTGGTTCAGTTGCATTGAGTGTGATTTTACATCATATCAAATAGAGGTACTCAGTTTACCTCTTAGTTTTGGAGACCGTTTCAAAAAGGGCTTGGGATTCAGGTCAAGCTTAGTACAACTTTTCACCCGCAAATAGATGGTCAGGCGGAGCAGACTATTCAGAGTTTTAAGGATATGTTGAGAGCCTATGTTATTGATTTAAAGGGTAGTTGGGATGATCATTTTCCTCTCATTGAGTTTGCATACAACAACATTTACCATTCTAGCATTCAGATAACTTAGTTTGAAGCTATCTATGGTGGAGATGAAGATCACCTATCAGTTGGTTTGAAATAGGTGAGGCTACCTTGATAGGTTCGAATTTAGTCCATGAGGCTATGGAGAAAGTTCAGTTGATAAGGGAAAGATTAAAAATAGCTCAAAGTCTCCAAAAGTCCTATGTGGATGTGAGAAGGAGGGAACTTGAGTTCAAAGTTGATGATTGGGTGTTTCTGAAAGTGTCTCCAATGAAGGGAGTGATGAAATTCGTAAAGAAAAGAAAACTCAGTCCCCGTTATGTTGGTCCCTACCGAATTGTGAAGCGGGTTTGCAAGGAGGCATATGTATTGGAGTTGCCTTCAGAATTAGCTTCTGTGCATCCCGTCTTTCATGTATCATTTTTAAAGAAGTGTTTGGGTGATCCAGCTTTAGTTGTCCCCATGGACAGTGTGGGTGTGAAAGACAGCCTTAGCTATGAGGAGATTCCGGTGGAAATATTGAATCGTCAGGTTCGGAAGCTAAGGAACAAAGAGGTAGCTTTAGTCAAGGTCTTATGGAGTAATTAGCATGTTGAGGGAGCTACGTGAGAGGTCAAAGCAGATATGATGGCTAGATACCCGCATCTGTTCCCTTCCGGCTTAGTTTTAGCTTGAGGTATCGGTTCTGCCCTAAGACTCTATTTAGTCTTCATGTTCATTTCATATGAACAAGTTTCTTTTATGTCAAGGTATGTCTGTATGGTTTGTGAATTCAGTTCAGCCATGTAGTTCAGTTCGGAGGTAGTCATTTCGTCAGTTTTCAGCTTATATAATCAGTATTTGAATATGATGATTGCATTTTTCTTATTTTTGTATGATTTCCGACATTCGAGGACGAATGCTCCCATGGGGGAGATATTGCAATGCCCTGAAAACCCTAAGATAAGACTCAGGAGTTGAAACGGAGAAAATAGAATTTTCTGCACCAAGGCTCAGAACGAGTCGTCAAATCACCCGTCGTTTACCTAAAGAGTTGTTAAGTGACTCGTCGTCTCGCTAACTAGTCGGAAATCACCTGTCATTTGTAAAGATAGGAATATCCCCTAGTGAGTCAGAAAAATGACTCGTCATTTTCCGAACGAGTCATTAAGTGACCCGTGGTTGAGCAGCAGTGGGAAATTCCAGTGTACTTCACGGATTAAACAAAGACTAGTCATTTGCCTAACGAGTTGATAAGTGACCCGTGGTTTGAGAAGAAGTGGGAAATTCCAGTGTACTTCACGGATTAAACAAATGACTCTTAATTGGCCCAACGAGTTGGGAAACGACCTTTGATTTGCATAACGACTCGTCAAATAACTCATCGTTTCTGGCAGTATGACATTCTTTGTTGAACCATTAAGGGTATTTTCATAATTTCTAGGCTCCTAAGTCCTAAACTACGTCGTTTTAAACTCAGTTAGTAGGATTTTAAGAGTGTTAAACCTATTCTAAGCCTTACCATTCCATGCATGAAAATTAGAGCTCTTCCTTGGAGGTCATGCATGGAGAATTTCTCCAATTTCTCTCTAATTCTCTTTGGGTTATCAAGGAAGTGTGAGAATCAGATTCCTTCAGGTATGTAGGGTTATGAATGGGTTAATTTATTCATACGCATACCCAATCTCTCTTTAATTCATGAAATTCTATTGATAATTCTATGGGGTTTTATCCCAATTCCAACGAAATCCTTATGATCTATCTATGGGTTAATTCCTCTCATGTATAGATTCACATTTTAAGAATCATAGGTAATTTTAGAATTATTTTAATTAACATTTATGGATCTAAATCTCTACAAAACTATGCCCAATTATGCATGTTTTATGAAAGTTCAAGTTATGATTCTACTTTGATGTTGATGTTCATTAACCCATTATGATTTATGATTTATGATATGATTTCTCTTAAATGATCATGATGAATTTATGAATAACAAGTATATACATGTTTTACAAGTATGCAAGAATCTTATGATTTATGATTTATGACTCTGGCTGATTCACGGGACTTATTTCATGGCTAGTTCACGTATTTCTAGCATGCTTATGATTATCATGATTTAGCTAGTCCATGAATTTCATGTATATTATCATATGAGCACTATATATATTTTTGGAGTAGTATTTAACACCGAGTAGGTTCGGAGCCCAGGTTTTGCCCTGAGTCTAAAAACTACGCACCACCGTAGTTCACGATGGTACCTCCCTTGAGACTGTCCCCTTTGCCTATATGGACCTTTCATGAGTGATGTCACACCTTTTTTATTGTTCTACCCTTGGCAAGGTACGAACACCCTACCGACTAGGGGTTTACAGGTCGGGCTCCATGTGTGCTTATATGGGATATGTTGGTTAGAAGAATATCACATTATTCCTCATGATTTATGCATGGTTATGTTCATATTACTTTGGCTCAACTCATGTTTAATGAAGCTTTTCTTCTATTATTATGATTATGACTAATTTGCGAATGTTTTGAAAACCTTGAGTCTTATGTTATGTTATGATATTTATGTTATGAGCATGTAGTCCCACTCTTATGAACTTTTATGTATTTAAATTTCCGTTTTACTTACCTTGCATACTCGGTACATTCCACGTACTGACTGCATACTCTATGCTGTATCGTTTTATAATACAGGCTTCGATTTTCAGCCTCAACCCCATCATTAGCCAGTTTCAGAGTTAGCATCCAGTCTAGTGGTGAGTCCTCATCTCCCGAGGACCGTTTGCTATCAGTTATCTTTGCACTTTCGGTTTTCAAACTTGTCAGGTTAGTTGGGGGTGTTATCCTATCAACCCTTAGTTATGTAGAGGCTTTAAGACTATATGTAGTAATCAACTCATCATTTATCATGTGATTTCTGACTTTGATGTTATGTTATGATAAGATTTCTATTATGTTTATTATGTCGAGTCTTATACTTTATTGATTAAGTTAGATGTATGTTCATGCCATGGGTAGACTTGGAGTCTCTCGAGGCTCCTTGTCCCGTGTCTCGATCCGAGCCTATGTTCGGGTCGTAACATATATATGTATATAACCTAACTTTATTGATAACTTGAAATGGTGTCCCTAAGTATAGGTTAGAACTACCTATCTGGAAGTATCCTGAGAGCCTAAAGGACCTGACAACTGAGGATACTTAATATACCGATAAACTGACAATACTAATTTATTATAATAGTACTGTTACTGAGTATACTGAAAATTATAAAAATACTATAAATCATAAATGCTCAATCCCATAATAAAGTCAATTAAAATTCAAAATCATGTGAGACATACTGGATAATTGAAAATTCTAACATGAATATATAATATTTCTAATCATGAATGTTTGACCTCATAGAAAATTAGAGAATTTCATCAATGAGAAGGAAAAACCATAGGTCATAGTTTCTAACATTTCAATGCTAGGGTTATTGAAATCTTGGGACAGATTGAAAGAAAACTCTTGTTGAATTTCCACATACCTAAAGAATAGAAATCCCGAAGAAGAATCTCAAAATTCTTAGAAGAAGCAGAAGCCCTAGTTCTTGCTTGAAAGGGGATATCTGGATTCTACGAAGGATTTTCTGAAGGTCTAAGTGGAGAATGAGGGAGGAGAACCGTTTACTCTCCTAAATCTTGTTAAAAAATTCTCAAATCATCACAGTTAAGGAATAAAAATAGTAGCAAGTAAAAAAAATACCCCTGAAGAAATATCTAAAATACTGCCTATCCAGATCCAATGGGGCAGACAACAAGTCATTGGTGAAGACCAAGGCTCGTTGGGACCAGTCGTTTGTCCTAGGTCTGAAACTCCAATTTCTAGACTCCAACTAATGGTCAGAAAGGATGACTCATTAAAGGACATGATGGGTCATCAAATTCGGTAGTTGTCACTAAAATAATTTTTAATAATTTCTGAACCTTTCCTAACTGATAGAAAGAATGACTCGTTATATGATACAACAGGTCATTGTTTCCATCCGTGGTCACTGGAGTTATCATTAAAACTTTTTGGATTTAATCTAATGGCTCGTTAAGAGTAATCATTGCATCCTCCAATGACTCATCGTCTAGCTCATTGATTTGGGGGAAAATTTCAACAACTTTTTCATCTTGTTCAAGATAGGAGACATAACGACTTGTTACTTCCTCTAACAAGTCATTCCATCACTCGTTAATTCTAGAGGAAGAAAATTGCAGAAGCTAACAACGGCTCTTCTAATGGGTCATTGGTTTTGATAACGACTCATCTGACGAGTGGTTTTGTGGGAAGTTTTCTAGTTTACTTTTGGTTTTCATTCCAAGTCTAGGGTTTGGTCTTAAAGACTTTTGGGTTGTTACACAAATAAAAAGAAGAAAATAATTATAACAATGATTGAGTTGTTTATCAAATTATTGAGACAAAACTAGGATTTTGTTTATTTCATAACGTAGTAGGCTTATTTTATTAGTAATCTATCCTGGTGAATTTTGTGTATGGCTAACGATTAAGTTCATATAACATCTCAGGACCTACATAGATGAATTTCACCTAAATACTCTCATACTTTAGGTGTGTATAGTTTTCCCTCTCCATAAGTCTTGGTTTAACTATGCTCGGTTAGAGCTCAAGTTAATTACATGAGGGTCGGTAAACTCAAATTACCACTATTATTCTCTTTTCCTAACTTCAGCCTCTTTGGTCGAGCAAGTTTAAGATATAGATGATTAAATATTATAATGAAGAGAATAATACTATACTTAATTCACCATTCAAGAATCACTATTTTATTTTTATATACTTTCATTAATCCATCACGGTTCCCATAACCCTAGCTCAAGAGATTTAGTTGCTCATGTTTATGAAAAGAATAACAAAAGATGTAGAAGAAATCATAATGAAATACTTACTATAATATGAAACTGTTTAACAAAATCTCGAAAGCTATATTGAATCATAAGAACTTGATGAATTCTCCAACAAATATTCAACTAAGTTTCACTAAGTTTCTGTTATACCCCGAGAATTAAAGAATCGGACCCGGAAGTGAATCGGAGAAAAACTGGAAAATGTTGCAGCAGTTGAAGAACGAGTCACTAAATGACTCGTGAAGAGACCCCACAAGTAGTCAGGTGACTCGTGGGAATTCCTGGAAGGATGAGGGACTCGAGGTCCCCACGGGCGATGTAATGACTCATGGTGCCTCATGTCAGTCGTGAGGTGGTTCTAGAGGAAGGTTGGAAAAATTGATCCAGTGCACTTGAAGGGAAGTAGCAACGAATCGTGGCTAGTGGGGACGAGTCGTCATGTTACTCGTTAGGAGCCCCGGCATACCATTTATCCAGTGAACTTGAAGAGCGAACCAACGGATTGTAAGCCCTGGCGATGAGTCATCGGGTTGTCCGTTAGGACCCCCTGACAGTTATTTTCAACGATTTCAGTAAGGGCTTTTCTGTAATTCCTAAGTTCGAAGGGCCTATACTACATCATTTTAAGCTCGTAATAGAGGGTTTTTAGCAGAGAAAAAATCATATTAGGCTATTACTTTCATGCATGCAAGGTTGGGGGTTTGAGGAGAAGAATCAAGGTGAGTTCTCAAGGTTTCCAATTGGAATCTCAGCTGGCAATTAGGAAGGGTTAGAATTCTTCAATCCCAGGTATGTAAGGCTATGAGTGGGTGCTTCCTTCCATACCCATGCCCATTCCCTATCAAATTTTGATTAATTTGTAATGAACAAGTATGGGGTTTCATTCAATTGCATGATTCTTACATCTCTACTCATGGGTATGATTAAATTGAGTTGATATTGGTGATTTACTGAGTTTGGGTAGATGCTAACTTAATTTCTATTACAAAATTGTCTTTCTAAAAATTGAATCTAAAATGCCCATGTATGGATAGTTCATATAGAATGTGATGATGATGGACTAGATGATGAAATGCATGTTTTCAACCTTACCCATGATTTTTGATGATGTTTTCAAAGGAGATAAAATAGACCCAACTATGGTAGAACTTTGGGTGATGCCCATGTGATGTTTTCAAACTGTGATTTCTTTCCCGACATGAGCTTACCACATGGTTGAGATGAAATTTTCCTTTAACGCTAATTATGAATTCTAGCTTGAGGTATGTTTCAAAGTAAATCCTTCTCTATGCGTAAATCCTTAATTGATATGTATATAATTGTCGAGCTTTGTTGAGGACAATGTTAAGATTTATTTCACGTTATGTTGAGTCTAACTATGATTTTTATTCAAAGCTTTGTCTAATGACATTGTTGAGCTTCATATTTATATGATTTCTAGTGTATGCATGATTTCGTAATGAGCTTTTTCAATAGACAACGTTGAGCTTCATTTATATCTTCATTTTGGGAATGATTTCATGTTGAGCTTCATCACTAGATGATGTTGAGCTTCATATTTATACGATGTAGAGCATTACATGTTTGGGAGAAGAGTCTAGCACCGAGTGGGCTAAGGGTCGATAACTCTACGCCCCAGAACTACGCACCAACATAGGTTGATTCTATTATATTATTGGTACCTCCCTTGTGAGCTATCCCTGGCCTGATTGGCCCCTCTCAGCTTGATATCGATATCATGGTAGCTTCCCTAGACTTGAAAAGGTTTTGGATAGCTCTGCCCACTTGAGTGCAATAGTTGGGACCACGTAAGATCTATTGTGGTATGTCGGTTAAGTGACGAGTCTCCCACTGTCTATATCATTCGAATTTGCATAACCATTACTCATGGTAATTATGATATGTATGCATGTTCAAGAAGCAAGGTTTAAATCTTTGTTCAGCTTTTAATATAAGTGTTATGTTTCAGCTTTGAGTCATTCGAGTCAATCATGTTCTTCTAAATCTATGCATAGTCATGTTATGATAAGAGTATGACTTCAGAATGATTGCTTGTAGCCTTATACTTTCACTTAAAAGCTTACGATGTGTCATGAAATGTTTTAAGGATTTATTTACTTAAGAGGTTTTACTTACCTTACATACTCGGTACATTCCACTTACTAACCGCATATTTCCTTTGATGCATCATTTCATGATGCATGATCCGATTTTCAAGTACAGCCCCGTTCATAGTCGCTTATCAGAGTCAGTACCTGCTTGGTTGGTGAGTCTTCACCTTTCGAGGACTATACTTTTAGTTTTCTTGGTTGTATTTTCAGTTTCAGTATTGTTGAGCTAGTTGGGGGTATTGTCCCATCACCTCATATATATTAGAGGTTTATCAGACTTAGACATGATTCCAGCTTCAGATGTTCATTCTATTGTTATGTCAAGTTAGACTTCCACTTAGTTTATGATTATGTTTCTTTATGTTTATTGAATGAGTTAGTGAATGCTTATGCCATTGGTTGACTTGGGGTCTCTCGGGGTCCCTTGTTCCGTGTCTATGCTCGGGTCATAACAAAATTGGTATCAGAGCCATAGGTTTGAAGTTTCCTAGGGAGTCTGAAAGCCGCATTAAGTAGAGTCTTTTTCATAAGTGTGAAGCGAGCCACATTATGAAGAAAAGGCTACAAAACATTCTAGGAAATGTTCCCATCTTTCATGATTTATGTCGTGTGGTGAAGAGTCTTTCTATCCCTCTAATTCGTTCTATTCGCGATTGCAAAATCATGGCTCCTCAAAGGATGAATGGAGACAATGAAGGCCACGACGATGGCATGGGTCGTGGGCATCAGCAGGTCCCACCAGTTTAGGAGCCTCAGCCACCAGAGCCAGCCGCCCACGCTGAGTTTCGGGCCTCTATCCAGATGCTTGCACAGGCCGTGACCGCTCAGGTCAATCAACAGGCTGTGCACATGTTCTGCAGAATGGAAGTGCAACGGTGGCTCGAGTCAGGGACTTCTTGAGGATGAACCCGTCGGAGATTCTTGGGTCTAAGGTAGATAATGACCCATATGAGTTCGTGGATGAGGTTATCAAGATCACCCAAGTCATGGGGGTGAGTATTGTTGAGTGCGCAGAGTTGGCCTCCTACCAGTTGAAGGGGGTTGCACATATTTGGTTCCGCCAGTGGAAAGACAGCAGGGTTGCTGGAGCAGGTCCGGTCACTTGGGAAGAGTTCCATGTTGCATTCCTGGATCGGTTCTTCCCTCGGGAGATGAGGGAGCTAAAGGCAGCTGAGTTCATAAATTTGAAGCAAGGGAGGATGACGGTACTAGAGTATTCCTTTGAGTTCACCCACCTATTGAAGTATGCTCCTGAGTTAGTGGCTGACCAGAGGGAGCGAGTCAGCAGGTTTGTGCATGGGATAGCAGGTTACTTGGATATGGAATGCAGGATTGTTATGCTCCATCAGGATATGGACTTCCCTCGGATGGTGTTGTACTCCCAGCAGATGGAGGTGGCACATTCGAGAGAGAGAAAGGCCAAGAGGGCCAGGTCCGAGGGCCACAGATTCTCCCAGCAGAGGTCCGATGGTGGGCACCATCAATAGACCCACCAGAGATCATCCGCCCCAGCTTCATCAGCCTTGAGTGTGCCATCTTGGCCTAGGCATGATTAGAGAGGGCGAGCATTAGGATTAAGGGGTCAGAGCAGCAGGCCCACAAATTCAGGTGTTCCAGCTTGTCGTAGATGTGGCCAAAGGCATACATGCCACTTGGTAGGTTCGGGTGCGTGTTTCGGGTGTAGGCAACCCGGGTACATGCTTAGAGATTGTCCACCAGGGAGACAGGATCAGGTTGGGGGTCATGGCCCAGCTTCTAACTCAGCAGCCCCATCCCCTCACTCAACACATCAGGGGGCATCTACCAGTGCAGCTGGCGGTCAGTGCCAGAACAGATTCTATGCCCTAGCATCCCATCAAGAGCAAGAGGTCTCCCCAGACGTGGTTATTGGTATGTTATGAGTCTTCCATGTTGACGTTTATGAATTGTTAGATCCAGGGGACACCTTGTCCTTTGTGACACCTTATGTAGCCAGTAGCTTCGATGTCAGTCCCAATGTCTTTTCAGAATCCTTCTCTGTTTCTACTCTAGTAGGTGACTCAGTTATAGCTAGACGGGTGTATAGAAATTGCCCGGTATTGGTTCTCCATAAGGTCACCTCAGCATATCTGATAGAGTTATCCATGACCGATTTCAAAGTTATTCTCGGCATGGATTGGTTGTATGCTTGTTATGCTTTCATTAATTGTAGGACCCGGTTAGTAGAGTTCAGATTCCCAGGTGAGCCAGTCTTAGAATGGAAGGGTAGTTCAGCTGTGTCGGTAGGTCACTTTGTTTCCAACCTCAAGACCAGAAAGATGATTTCTAAGGATTGCATGTATCATTTGGTTAGGGTCAAGAATGTTGAGTCCGAGACCCCGACTATCCAGTCAGTTCCAGTAGTACGTGATATCCATAAGTCTTTCTTGATGATTTGCCATGTATTCCTCTCGAGCGAGAGATTGATTTCGGTATTAACCTTCTTCCCAATACGCAACCTATATCTATTCCTCCCTACAGGATGGCTCCAGTCGAGCTAAGAGAGTTGAACGATCAGTTAAAGGATTTTCTAGATAAGGGAGTCCTTAGACCGAGCCAGTCTCCATGGGGTGTACCAGTATATTTGTTCGGAAGAAAGATGGTTCCCTTCGTATGTGCATTGATTATTGATAGTTGAACAAAGTCACTGTCAAGAACAGGTATCCCTTACCCAGGATCGATGTTTTGTTCGATCAGCTTCAGGGTGCTAAGTGTTTCTCGAAGATAGATCTCAAATCTGGGTATCATCAGCTCAGTTTTTGGGAGAGTGATATCTTGAAGACGACATTCAGAACACGGTATGGTCATTACGAGTTTGTAGTTATGTCTTTTGGGCTAACGAATGCTTATGCAGCTTTTATGGAAATGATGAATAGAGTGTTCAAGCAATATTTGGACATGTTCGTGATCGTGTTCATTGATGACATCTGTGTATACTCTCGGAGCGAGGAGGAGCATGCCGCTCACTTGAGAGTTGTGCTCCAAACCCTCAAGGACCGCCAATTGTATGCAAAGTTCAACAAGTGTGGGTTTTGGTTGGACTCTGTGGCATTCTTGGGCCATGTGGTGTCTAGCGAAGGAATAAAAGTAGACTCACCGAAAATTGAGGCGGTGAAGAATTGGCCCAGACTGGTGAATCCTTTGGATATTCAGAGTTTCTTAGGCTTAGCTGGATACTATTAGAGGTTTGTGGAGGGTTTCTCATCCATTACAACGCCTTTGACTAAGTTGACTCAAAAGAAGGTGAACTTTCAGTGGTCAGAGGCTTGTGAGAAAAGCTTCCATGAGTTGAAGGCTCAGCTTACTTCTGCACCAGTGTTGACCTTACCTGAGGATAACGATGGTTTCGTGGTGTATTGTGATGCTTCTAGAGTTGGACTTGGGTGTGTGCTGATGCAGCGTGGGAGGGTGATAGCTTATGCCTCTCGACAGCTGAAGGTGCATGCAAAGAATTACCCGACCCATGATGTTGAATTGGCCGCGATGGTGTTCGCATTGAATATACAGCGGCATTAATTTTATGGTTCCATGTGGATGTATTTACAGATCACAAGAGCTTGCAATATGTGTTCACACAGAAAGATCTAAATTTTCGACAATGGAGGTGGTTGGAGTTACTTAAGGATTATGACATGAGTGTCCTTTACTACCGGGGCAAGGGTAATGTGGTTGCGGATGCGCTTAGTAGACTCTCAATGGAGTGTGTGTCCTATGTGGATGAGGGGAAGAAGGAATTGGTGAAAGAGGTTCACCGGCTTGCAAGGCTGGGAGTTAGATTGCTTGATTCGATCGATGGAGGTGTGGTGTGCATAACGCGTCAGAATTGTCCTTGGTAGGTGATGTTAAATCTAGGCAGGACGAGGATCCAATATTGAGGAAGCTGAAGGAGGCGGTGCGGAGTCAGAAAGTGGAGGTTTTCTCCCAAGCGGGAGATGGTGTGCTACGATACCAAGGTAGACTATGTGTTCCGGATGTGGATAATTTGAGAGTTCAGATATTGCATAAGGAACATGGTACTAGATATTCTATTCATCCAGGATCCATAAAAATGTATCGGGATTTACGAGAAATCTATTGGTGGGATGGTATGAAGAAGGATATTGCGGAGTTCATAGCAAAATGTCTAACTTTTCAGCAAGAGAAGGTCGAGCATCAAAGACCTGGAGGTGTACTTCAGGATATTTCCATCCCCACTTGGAAGTGGGAAGAAATCAATATGGACTTCATTAAAGGTCTACCTCGTACTCGCCGACAAGACGACTCCATTTGGGTAGTGGTGGACAGGTTGACCAAGGCTGGACACTTCCTACCGGTCAAGACCATGGATTCAGAAGACAAATATGCTATGTTGTATATTCGGGAGTTGGTTCGGCTTCATGGAGTGCCCTTTTCTATTATTTCGGATTGAGGCACTCAATTTACTTCTCAATTCTGACGTTCGTTTCAAAAGAGGCTCAGGACTCGGGTTAAGCTATGCACGACTTTTCATCCTCAGACGGACGGCCAAGTAGAATGAACCATTTACACTCTTGAGGATATGTTTAGGGCGTGTGTTAAGGATTTTAAAGATAGTTGGGATGATCCTTTGCCCTTGATAGAGTTTGCTTATAATAATAGTTACCACTCTAGTATCCAGATGGCACTATTTGAGGCCCTCTATAGGAGAAGGTGCAGATCTCCTATTGGATGGTTCGAGGTTGGTGAGGCAACTATGGTAGGACCAGATTCGGTTCATGCGGCGATGGTGAAGGTTCAGTTTATAAGGGACCGGTTGAAACCCGCTCAGAGTTGTCAAAAATCGTATGCTGATGTGAGGAGAAGAGAATGGAGTTTGATGTAGACGACTGGGTGTTTCTAAAGGTAACTTCCATGAAGGGAGTCATGCGGTTCGGTAAGAAAGGTAAACTCGTTCCCTCCTATGTTGGCTCTTACCGGGTTGTGAGAAGAGTTGGTAAGGTGGCATATGGACTTGCCTTTAGAATTGGCTTAAGTTCATCCCATGTTCCATGTATCGCTTTTGAAGAAGTGCTTGAGTGATCCAGCCTTGGTAGTTCCGGTAGAAAACGTTGGTGTGAAAGACAGCCTCAGTTATGAATAAATTTCGGTTGAAATTTTGGATCGACTAGTTCGAAGGCTGAGGAACAAAGAGGTAGCTTCAATTAAGGTTTTATGGAAGAATCAACATGTTGAAGGAGCTACGTGGGAGGCCGAAATAGACATGATGGCTAGATACTCACATTTGATCTCTACCGGCTAAATTACGACTTGAGGTATCAGTTTTTCCCTAATTCTCCAGTCAGTTTCCAAGTTCAGTTCATGTGCGCAAGTTTGAATTATGCTATGATAAATGTATGTGATGCCTGAATTTAGTTCAG
The DNA here is from genome assembly GCA_018107945.1 of Datura stramonium. Classification (NCBI taxonomy): domain Eukaryota; kingdom Viridiplantae; phylum Streptophyta; class Magnoliopsida; order Solanales; family Solanaceae; genus Datura; species Datura stramonium. Next base: position 24,542 of record JACEIK010000833.1, read on the forward strand.
CTATGTGGTTCTTTTAACAGGTAGTCATTCCGTGAAATTTCGGTTAAAATAATCTGTATTGGGGTATGATAATTGCTTGTTTTTAAAATTCGAGGATGAACGTTCCCAAGGGGGAGATATTGTCATACCCTGAGAATTCAAGAATTGGACCCGGAAGTGAATCAGAGAAAAACTGGAAAATGTTGCAGCAGTTGCAGAATGAGTCACTAAACGACTCGTGAGGAGACCCCACGAGTCGTCAGGTGACTCGTGGGACATTAATTCAAACACAGCAACGGAACAACAGAACATGCGAT
>JACEIK010000833.1:65734-75844 GCA_018107945.1 Datura stramonium
TTTTCCTTAAGAATGTCGCCACTCAATCAATCATCGGGAAAAGCCAACCTGGTTCGACAACAAAAATAACTAGGATAAAAGAATGCTCCTTGGGAAAGAACCGTGGTATAAAGAAAACCCTCGGGTTTTTAATTTCTACACTACTCTATTTACAATGGCGAAAACGAAACACAATTTTTGGGGTCATATTATTCGAGATTTTCAAAAGATGATACTTACAATTAAAGACCCCATTTAGTCACTAATTACCATTCACAAAAATACACAAACCAATTCATTCATTCATTCATAAAAATTCACAAAACAAAAGACGCCCGACAAGGGCACCAATCACAACAGCCCGACAAAGGCTGGACTTACTCAAACTTAAATAAAAACCTAAGAAACAAATATCCCCCAATCAACAACACTCATCCCTCCCCCCACTTAAAATCATACATTGTCCTCAATGTAAATATGCAAAAATAGAACAATGGGAGAAGGAACAAGGAACTACTTGAACATGTCACTCCTCTTCATCATCCGCCTCAGCGTCACCACCATTACCTCCGCTGGCATCACCCAACGCAGCAAAATCATCACCCAGGCCTTCAAAAAAGTCATCAATTGTCCCTCGAATTGACGACCGAACAGCCATTGCAGCATCCAAAGCACTCATGTCGGGCACTTCGACTGAAGTCTGACTTTTCCACTCCTGCACCTCAGTTCAGAGGGATGTAACTTCCCTTCTACTGCATCCACCCTCTTACACAAAGTGTCGACATTCTCGTACAATGATTTGAGCTTCTTCTTGATTGTTTTTGAAATGAGTGCTGGGAGGATCTTAGCCAAATGTTGAAGTTGGCTTTCGTGAGAGTTTGTCATCTCCACAAGGCAATGGAGACCAATTGACTGAGAAGATTGGGGAGGTTTAGAAACTCTTTGTTGGGGAATGTCACCCGATGCTTGGCCTTACATGGTAGGATGGGGCAAATTGGATTCGGGGGCGATGGGAGATTGGGCTGACCCGTGGGAGAGGGCTTCTTCTTGTACGTTGAAGGCTTGCAGGCACTTCCGTTTCACTGCCAGTGCCTCCGCGTATCTCTTCCTGTCAATGGTAATCACTCCTAGAGCAGAAGAACGAGTCTCGTCCGAAAAAATAGGCATTCCGGCTTTAGCACATAGTTGGGAGATCAAAACAGCATATGGCATGGAAGTGCTAGACTGCCAAGCCTTCTTATTCATATGTTGAGCTACAATTTCGCCAAAGTTGATGGAGACCCCTATCGTAATGCAAGAAATCAGGACGGTTGCCTCCATAGTGACCTGCTGCTCATTCTTGGATGGGATGATGCGAGAACAAATACAGTCCAGCCATAGCTTAGCCTAAAACTTCAAATCATGGTGAGGGATTTCGCCACCCATGGAGGCCTAGAGGGGAGTATTAGCATAAACAATGCCAGCCACCCACTCATACTGGTCCTTCATATTGGCCACCAGTGTCATGTAGTCCGTAGCAGAGTCTATTTCATCTTCCCAAAACAGATAATTTATGATAGCCAGGGTGATATCAACTTCCACCCCACGAATCATCACTGAGGGCAAGCAGGGAAACTAATCCACTTTACCCCGATGTTGCATGCTATCTTGGTGGGCCTAATAGGAGGCATAGAACTCTGTGACAAGGATGGGGTAGTATGGGGGCAAAGGGTTGGAAAATGCATGCCTTTGCTGGTGGGTGAATTCCTCGGTGATATTGGGGAAATCAGCTTTCCACCCAGCCAAGTCAAACCTCTCCTCCACCGTAATAAAACATCCTTGGAAGATGACATAATGTTCCTTCATATTTGGAACACAGAGAATGATGGCTTCCTTTGTGTTGACCCGTGGAGGAGCAGCCTTTTCTTTGCCTTTTCCCTTGCTAGCAGATGAAGCAGGGGCCTTTCCTTTGCCGATGTTCCTGGAGGATGACATGATTTGTGTTTCTGCAATGAGGTATGTTAGTGACAAGACATTAAAGTAGAACTTACAAGAAAAGAAACTAGCTTAAAGAAGAACTGAGAAGCAAATAAAAATCAAACAATCATTCACAGAGCAAGTGGTACCGATGGTTCGCCGAAGATAATTCGTGAGCCGCCAACTGGCCGCTGATACTTAACAGAGAACTCGGTAAATCAAGCCATTTTCGGTGGTTCAAGCAGCGTTTCTCCGGTCACGTTTTGTGAACCGCTAAAGTAGCACCGGATTCACATAGTAGCCAGGACCAATTGCAGAGTGAACCAGCGCCCCAAGCAGCATTTCGGACTCAGACCGGAAAATTGCTGGTCCTTGTTGTCCCAAATTATGACTCATTACTCACAAACACCCATTAACACAAATTCACAACAAACATAATACCAGCAATTATACTCCATTCTCACATATATTTATGACGTTTAGCCCTTGAGATTGATGTCACCCAGTCTATCATTGGGCAAAATGTTGTGTTAGATGTAAATGGGTTAATCAGACTTCACCCTTTTCATCTTTTCATCACAAAAACACATATCCACTCTATTTACAAGTATAATACATTCAAGATTTCAATAAGGAGTGGAAGTGAAATATTACTCCTACAAAATTAGGTACCTAAAATAAATTTAAAACAGGGGCAAGAAAAATGTTACCGAATTGGAAGAACACTTGCACACTCTGTTAAACTTCAAAAATAAAAATAGCTCACAATTTCAATGGCACCTTCAAATGAGTGAGTATAGAGTAGCTAGTATGAGTAAAGTGTTTTGGATGATGAAATATGGATGGATATTTATAGGTAGAAAGTGGGAATGTGATAGGTTGAGGGGGAAGGTGGGGAGTTTAATGTGGGTGCGTTGGTGGGAAGTTAGTAGGTGAAAAGGTGGGAAAAGTAAAATGGAAGAATATAGGGAATTGGGAATGTTGGGTAATGGAGAGACAAAAAATGGAAAGAAAAATGTTGGACAAAAGGGAAGCTATGGGAATATTTATAGAGGGTAGCTGGGTAGGAATTTGGGATTTTGTGCGACCATCTATTTATATTCTTCCCTTTCTTTTTACTCAGTACAAGCCCAGACCGGCATTACACCGGCGGTTCACCGCTGTGCTTCATTTCTACTTGTATTGTTCCCAGTGATCTGGTTCTATCCGGCGATGTACAAGTAGTTTACGAATTGCATTTGTGGTCCGCCGGTCATCTGCCAAATCTATTAGTTGCCTTTAGGTTTTCTTCTTTAGGCCGGCGATACACCGGCGACCAATGAATCTGGTTCGGCAGTTCATCGGTCTCTCACTGGTTCTTTCTTCCTGATTTCTTCTTACTTTTCTTCTCATTTCTCAGTTCCTACACAAACAAAAACAACAAAAACATCAAATAATTCAATAAACACTTGGGTTGCCTCCCATGAAGTACTTTATTTATCATCGTGGCACAACATAGTCCTTTTTCAATTCTTCATTTCCGACGGGTCATCATCCGATTTCGTCTCCTTCAGCTTCAATCCCTTATCCACATCATCATTTTGCAATAATCTAATCACCTTGCATTCAGGTGGAGTTCTAGCTGACGAACATACATTGAAGGTGACTTCCTCACTATCAACCCGAAATTTTAACTCTCCAAGCTCCACATCTACCACTGCTCTCTCGATATCCAACATAGGTCTTCCCAAAATGATGGGAACTTCCACATCCATGTCAAAATCTAGAATAACAAAATCAGTTAAGAGAATGAACTTGTCCACTCGTAGCAGTATATCTTCTAGCACCCCCACAGGTCTTTTGATTTACCTATCTTCCATTAGTAGCCGCATCGATGTTGGTTACGTACTTCCGAGGCCTAATTTCTTAAAAATGAGCAGAGGCATCAGATTTATACTTTCACCAAGATCACATAGAGCCTTCTTAAACACACAAATCCAAATCGTGCATGGAATTGTAAAAGCTCCGAGATCTTCCCTTTTTGGGGCAAGGTTGCTCATCATTACCGCACTACAATGGTGTGTTTTCTCATCATTTCCAGCATCGACCACCTTCTTCTTTTTCAACAAATCCTTCATAAACTTTGCATAACTGGGCATTTGGATCAAAGCGTCTATTAATTCTAATTTTATGGACAACTTGCTAAATATGTCAACAAACTTCTTAAACTAATCCTCCTTTTTTTCTTGGTAAGATGTTGTGTATACGGTGGTGGGATTCTTGATTCAAACCTATCATCAACCGGGGCCTTCATGCCCGCCTCTTTATCATCAACTTGAATGTGGATCTTATCATCCTTTTCCTCTGTTTCTTCCTCAACATTTTCATCATTCTCTGGAGTGGTTGGCATTTCATCAACCTCATCTTCATCAACTACTTTAGGGTTCTCCACCTCACTAGGCTTTCCCAGGGCTTCTCCAATCCTCTTGCCACTTCTCGTGAAAATAGCCATACATTGACCATCTTTTTCAGATTAGGCATTGAGTCACTAGGTAATGTTCCCTTCATTCTAGGGTTCATTAGGGTCGATAGGTGATTCAATTGAGCTTTCAAATGCTTGATGGATGCCGAGTGTGAACTCACTGTTTGAGCGAGGTTAGACACCTCCCCTCTTAAATCTTTCACCCCACTTTCAGTCGACTCCACTTTTTTCAAAACTCTTAAGAGCATTTCTTCAATTTTTGAGCTACCCGCATCACTTACTCCCGGCTGGTTTTGAAGATTTCCAGCCTTAGGAGGTGGAATGAATGGATTTGTGCTTCGATGGTAAAAATCACCTTATTGGTTTGGCTCTCTATTGCTCCACCTCTCATTCCTTTCGGTCCATCCTTGCTGTTCACAATTTCCCCACCCTTGGTTATCATCTCTTGGGTACCACAGACCTTGGTTTGCTCCTATGAAGCCGGTCGAGGTCCTCCCATTTTGTTACACATATATTGGCATTCTTCGTCATATCTTGGTGGTGAAGGCTCTCTTCATATTGCAGGAGGCCTTGCATTCCCACAACATTTACCACCTTCGGACCTTCTCCCCTCACATGCTTGGTCATCAATTCTAATTGTGTCATCATCTTGGCAAGAGTCTCATCCTGCTCATCTTCCCTTTTTTGCAACTTCGCTGCCAATGCGCTTGAGCTGATCTCATGAGTAGACACACTCGTCTCCGTTATGTGCCAAGCCCTATTGGTTTTTGTCATTATGTCAATGAGAGCTTTGGCTAACCCATATGTTTGGTACATAATTGATCCCCCAGCTACGTTATTGGAAACAAATTTGTTGATTGAGTCAAGGTCCCTACAGAAGCTTTAGAGAAGTACTCCATCCGGTAATCCATGATTTGGGCAAAGAGAAACCTTCTTTTTAAACCTTAACCATGCCTCATGCAAAGGTTCTCCTTGTTCTTATCGAAAGTTTGTAATATCATCCCTCAATTGTAACATCTTTTAGGGAGGGAAAAACCGATCTAGGAAAGCCTCGGTTAACTCCTACCAAAAAGTAATACACCCCAGAAGAAGTTCCTCCAGCCACATTGTTGCTTCCCGCATCAATGAGAAAGGGAAGAGTCTCAACCTGATTGACTCTTGACTAATATTTGTGATGTTGAAGGGCTGGGAAATTTCTAAGAAATTCCTCAAGTGCCGGTTTGCATCTTCGCTTGGTTTGCCGCCGAAAATCCCTTTTATATGCAATAAGTGCAACATGGTGCTAGTAACATGGAACACCGCATTCCCTACTGTCGGTGGTAGGTGAATGGCTCCTGCAACTTCCGACATCACCGGATTATGTTCTTCAAGCTCCATGTTCCCCTCCACTGAGCTATCCCCTGCTTGGGAGTGATGTCTCATGATGAGGTGAGATCCTAACAACATAACAGTAAATCAAATAAAGTAGTTATGATGCACACTAATTCAAATTAACAATCAATCACTAGATTATCAAGCGCTAGTCCCCGGCAACGATGCCATTTTTGATAACATCAAAAATATATTCTTAAATCAAAGAATATACATGGTCGTTGTATCAAAACAAGTAACCCGATGAGTGTCGGGGTCGAATCCCATGAGGACTAGAGAGTAATAAATTCAAGCGTCGATTGAGAAATTGATATTATCTTGCACCATATAGATTTAACATAAAACAAGAAAAATGGGGGGAATACACTTAGTAGAGAAATACACAAATTTCTTTATTGAACTCAAAATAAAAGGTTCAGTTAAGTTGTTGACAATAGTGTGAAATACTAGAGGTGTAGTGTAGATGAAATACTAATTAGATCAGGAAAGGCCAGGTCATCTTCGTAAGTTCGATAAGTGTAAATAATCTCAGGAAATAGGTAGCCTCATCTTCCCAGCCTATTGACTACCCTTAGCTAGTGTTTTCTCAAACTATAGTTGCGATTTAGCGCACCTGAATTTATTTTTATTAGAAACTTCACTATTCCTAGCTATTAGACACTAATTATGAAGGAGAAAGTAATTCCAGCTATTACTAGCTTAATTTTATAATCTCTAATCCATACCCACTACTAGATTCCCTTCCAATACTTAATTATTCTCTCCCGAGCAACAATCAAGAATGTATAGATAGTCCCATATCATCATCAATGGATCTTCATTAATAGATTGAAGGAAATCCAATAGATTTACACTTAATTGAACATCATGAAGTTAACTCTACAAATATCCAATCCAAGTAAGTATTCATTATCACACACCTCTAGTTAATGATTTTAGATAATCATAGTTAAGAAATTCAAAAAGCACAATCATCAATAGCATTAGTGAATTTAACAAGAAGAGTAGATAAATCAAAAACCGGCATCATTCTGAAACCGGCAAAGGTACCGGTGGTTCACCAGTGAAATACGTGGACCGCCGAATACTTGCTCTTCTTCTACATTTATTTACATTGAATTTTGGCGGTTCACTCGGCGTTTCGCCGATGCCAATCCGTGATCCGCCGGACCTTCAATGCCAATTTCAGAATTTTCTGAGTATCATTCAGTGACTGCACCGGCGTCTTGCCACTGGGGACTCGTGAACCGCCGGTAGCATTTCTATCTTGAGGATGTTGATCTTGGGAATAATTACATGCCCAAGTGCTATTTTATAACTTACTTAAGTCAAGTTTGTCAATCTAATTAGTTATATTTTCATTTGATTTTTATTATTTATGTGCATAAACTAACCAACATTTTTAGTCCCTGTTTTGTAGGTGTAAAATGCATTTGAGGGACTAAAATATAATGGTTGAAGTGAAGGAATGGAGTTCGGGTTGGATTGCAAAAGATTGCAAGATGGCATGCCATGGCAAGGCTGGCCGCGCCAGGCAGTGTGCCACGTTGTGCGTGTGCTGTGCCCAGTGCCATGCCACGCTCATGCCATGCGCACATGAAAAAATTTCATGGAAGGAGGACTACGCGACAAGGCCGTGCCACGCCTGTCCATCAGCGCGACTAGTGCCGTACCACGCTAAGCGACGCGCACCAGTCCAGCGTGAGGAACTGCCGAGCGACACATTCCAGTGGGAATGCATGTTTTCTCCATGTCATGGAGGCAAATTGGTGCGACCAGCTCCGTGACACGGAGGCAGTCCATCGCCTCCAAAAAGAGTGCCATTTTCTCACTTAGTATAAAATAAAACCTTAGCTCCACAAATCTTTTATCACAAAATATCTTTGGGAAACCACAAAGGAGCGCAGGGAGAAGTGATGAAATCTACCTAGGGTTCATTGTTTTTCCTTATCTTTTAATTATTCTTGTAAGTACGTTACTTTAAACATGTTTTTGAGTATTTTTACGAACATRATTGGCTAAAACCCTTCCTCTAGGGTTGAGRTTATGTAATATGATTGTAATTGCATGAATTCTTCATTGGTTTGAGTTTTAGTTGTTGTTTTGTCTTACATTCTTTATTATTGTTGTTTTTATGCTTGATCACCATGAAAACATACGCATTAAGCTCGAGCAAAAGCTCGAAAGAGTAACCCTAGGCAAGAACAAGAGAATGCAGGGAGAAAGTTCTTATCATTACGATAGGATTAGTGGGTAGGGTAGACATTATACGTAATTTTCCTTGCTTGGTTATTGAAACGGGAGGAGCTAGACACCAACTTAGAATTTTCACATCACCCACATAGAAGTAGTTGTGAAACTAAGTCTGGGTAAATGATTAGAGGTACGAAAGTCCATAATCAAGGGTCGAACTCCGTAAACCACATCCATGTAGTTAAATTGCTCAAGAATTAGGACGTCACATCCCCGCTCAACGATGAGGTGTGAGACTAGTTTGTCATGTTTAGAGGCTCAAGAGACCATGAACATAGAACTTTAATTATGTAAGACAACAACTGAAGTTTGCATAAGCGAACCATTGAGAATTATAAGCATTGCATGATTATTAGGCCTTAACTCTAGTTGCTTCTATTATTGTTCACCGAGTATATTGTTATCACCCCTATACTTAATTAGAATTTCCCGAAATTTCTATAATCAACACTTGTGAAGGTTAATTTCAACACTTGAACTTGATACGTTAAATTGGTCCAGTCTCTATGGGTTCGACATCCGGCTCTGAAAAAGGGCCACTGTATTACTTGTATGACCGCGTGCGCTGGAGCACAACAACAGCGACTTTCAACTTTTAACCAGCGTTTCGCCGGTTCACACCTGCCATTCTCCATTTATACTCATTTCCTCCTTTTTACTCTGTTTTTACTCTTTTCTTCAAACTCAGGCAGCTGCACACAACAAAAGTAAAAAGGGCATAAAATCCACATCATCAACTCGGGAACTAGACAAAAACTCATGTTTTACTGTCTAATGAGTTGGTAAATTACCAACTCATCATTGATAACTAGAGGTCGTGAGTCGAATAGTTCTTCTTATGGGTCTTAAGTTGACTAGAACCATATGCTATGACATTACCATGCTTCATCGACACGCAACCAAGACCGATCCTCAAGGAATCGCAATACACCACAAATCTATTTGTACCCTTAGGTCGGGTAAACACTGGGGCTATGGTGAGTCAAGTCTTCAATTCCTGAAAACTCTTCTCACAGGCATCCAGCGATGCCCACTTAAACTTCACTCTCCTCTAGGTCAACTTAGTCAACAATGCTGCAATGGATGATAATCCTTCAACAAACCTTTTGTAGTAACCAGATAAATCTAAGAAACTCTTAATATCTAAAGGATTAAACGATCTAGGAAAATTCTTTACAGCTTCTATTACACCCTCAATCGACACCACATGGCCTAAAAATGCTACTGAGTCTAGCCAAAACTCCCACTTATTGAATTTAGCAAACAGCTGGCGATCCTTAATAGTCTGTAGGTAGCCCTTAAATAAGCGGCATGTTGCTCTTCGCTTTGAGAGTATATGAGAATGTCATCTATGAACTCAATCACAAACATGTCCAAATATGGCTTCAAACCCTGTTAATAAAATTCATAAAAGCTGCAGGAGTATTCTTTAGTCTTAAAGGCATAACTACAAACTCATAGTGACCATACCAAGTCATAAAAGCTATCTTCAGGATGTCACTCTCTCTAACTCTAAGCTTGTGATAACCGAAACTGAGGTCTATCTTTGAGAAACACTTGGCACCCTGAAGTTCGTCAAACAAATCATCAATCATGTGAAGAGGATACTTGTTATTGATTGTAAGCTTGGTCAACTACCTGTAGTCAATGCACATACGAAGAGAACCATCCTTCTTTCGAACAAAGAGAAATGGCGCACCCCATGGGGTTTTGCGAGGTCTGATGAAACCCTTGTCTAAGAGATCCTTCAACTGCTCTTTCAACTCCTTTAGCTCAGCTGGAGCCATTCTTTAAAGAGGAATAGATATAGGTTGCGTATCGGGTAAGAGGTCAATACCAAAGTCGATCCCCCACTCGGGTCACTCCAGGTAAATCATCTGGGGAACACCTTCGATACTCACACAGTATTGGAATTGACTGGAGAGTCGGGGTCTCAGATGTAGAATCCTTAACCCAAACTAGATGGTAAACACGCCCCTTCAAAATCATATTTCTGGCCCTGAGGTAGGAAATAAAGCGGCCTACAGGCACATATGAATTACCCTTCCACTTTATGATTGGCTCACCTGAAAATCGAAACTCTACTGCAC
>JACEIK010000833.1:86261-108880 GCA_018107945.1 Datura stramonium
ATATATGTATATACATGATATCTATTAGCTGATAAACAGTAGGTCGCCATGACAATAGGTATGCTTCTACCTTACCTTCAGTATAGTTAAGCTTATTTCAGATTACGCTAGTCCAGACAGTTTCAGATACTTTCTGCCTTTCAGAATTATTAGTATTATTGTTTATATTCAGTTGTGTTTAGTTTTCTTTACATACTCGGTACCAGTGGTACTGACGCCTGTTCAGGGCGCTACATTACTTGCCTGCAGGTACCTATAGACGAGGAGCCGATCCCTCGTGATCCTAGCCAGCTCAGAGTCATCAGCTCCTGTCATCCAGAGCTTGATATTCAGAGGTTTATATCATCTTTCTTTTGTTGTATAGTACGGGTAGGTCGGGGCCCTGTCCCATCCATCATATCAGTATTCTTAGAGGCTTGCAGTCTGTATATATTTTCCTGTGGTTAGTTGTGCTGGTCGTGTGGGGTCGTGCGTATGTTTAGTTGTTTATGTTGGCCGTGTGAGGTCTTATCCAGTTAGTAGTGGTGACCTTGCCGGTCACGTAGCCGTTAAGCATTTGTTATATTGATTTAGAGATAACTAGACAGCATGGTGGCCTTTTCGGCCCGCATAGGTTTCCCTATATGTATGTGATTTTGGTTAGCTGATGTTATAGTACAGGTGGCTATAGGCCTAGCCGGTCGGGGCTGTATTTACAGCCGTTATATAGCCCGTTGATTCTGTGAATCTGAGTTAGAGCCAGCCAGTCCCCAGATGTGCTTAGGCTCAGTAGTCTAGCATTTCAGGTCCTAATAGGGCACCAGGTGCCAGTCATACCCCCCAAGGCGGGGCGTGACATATGGGGTTTTAACCAAATGCATGAAGTTCCTAATTCTTTACGTGGGTATGATTTAAACAGGTTTCTACCATTATATTATGAAGCATGGCAAATTTTATAATATTTTCAATTATAAAAGATCATGTTTCTAGCTTTATGAATTAAAAATCCCATTGATGAAAAGTTCATGAAAGATGAGACTTGTGATGAATGTATGATGATGATGAGATATTATGATGAAGATATTGTTTTCAAGCTACCCATGTTTATAATTATATTTTCGATGTGAATTGAGTATTTTTCAAGTATGATAAAGCTTTGGGCAATGCCACATTTTCAAAGTATGATTTATCATTTTCCGAATTAAGCTTACCACATGGTTTTAGAGAAAAGACTCCCGATTATCTTTCAGCTTTTGGTATGGTTTGAGTTGAAGCTTCTCATATGCATGATTTCATATGTGAGATGTATTTGATTATAGAGCTTCATCTATAGAAGATGTTGAGCTTCTTTGGATAACGATGTAGAGCATATGGACGTTTTTGGGAGTACTGTCTAGCACGAGTAGGCTAAGGGTCGATCACCCTATGCCTCAAAATTACGATCCAACGTAGGTTTATACTTATATATATTACTTCAGGACCTCCCTTGTGAGCTATCCCCTGCCCTATTGGCCGACTAGCTTGATATCGATATCATGATATCGTCCCTAGCCCTATCAAGGCTTTGGACGGCTCTACCCACTTGAGTGTGATAGTTGGAACCATGTAAGCTCTATCATGGTATGTCAGTTAAAAGACGAGTCTCCCATTGTTCCTCATGATTTTAATTAGGCATATTCCTCATTTATGAGATTTGTACATCTATATATGTTTTAAAGAAGGTTTGACTCAATGTTCAGTTTTACTCATGATTATAAGATTTCATCTTTGAGTCAATCGATTCAGTTATGATGTTATGATGTTATGTTATGTTATGTTGAGCTCATGATTTCAGAACGAATGCATGCAACCCCTACTCTTAGATTCTTATTGTTTGTGGTTTACATTATGCATGTTTTCAAATGATTTTACTTATGTAAGCAATATTACTTACCTTGAATACTCGGTACATTCCACGTACTGACCGAATACTCTATGTTGTATCATTTCATGATACAGGACCCGACTCGCAGGCTCAGCCCCATTTATAGCCAGTCTTTAGAGTTAGCACCTTCACTATTGGTGAGTCCTCATCTCTTGAGGACTAGACTTATTCAGATTTCCCTTATGTATTTTCAGTTTCAGTTTGGTTGAGTTAGTTGGGGTCTTGTCCCATCGACTCATCATGTTTAGAGGCTTTTCAAACATATGGGTGTATTCAGCTTCATATTGTATATTGTGATGTTTAGTTAAATCTAGACTTCCTCTATGATTATCTTGTTTATTTATTATGATTTTTTGATTGAGTTAGATGTAAATTCATGCCATAGGTTGACTTGGAGTCTCTCGGGGCTCCTTGTCCCGTGTTGCAATCCGGACCTCAGTTTAGGTCGTGACAATTTCTGTCGGCTCTGAGCTATTTTCTAACTTTCTCCGATCAGTTGCTCTTTCTTCATTTCTTTATGAATTGTGTCTGGTCCTATCGAGGTATCTTCGCCATCTTCAAACCACCCTATAGGAGACCTACACCTTCTACCATATAAGGCCTCAAACGGGGCCATTTAAATACTAGAGTGGTAGGTGGTGTTGTATGCAAACTCGATGAGAGATAGGAAATCATCCCAACTTTCCTTAAAGTCAATCACACAAGCTCCCAGCATATCTTCTAAGGTATAAATAGTCCACACCGCTTGTCCATCTACCTGAGGGTGAAAAGTTATGCTGAGCTTGACTTGAGTACCGAGTCCTTTCTGAAATGACTTCCAGAAATACTAGGTGAATTGGAGACCTCTATATTAAATGATGTCTAAGGGAACTCCATGCAGTCTGACTAACTCCCGGATGTACATCCTAGCATAATCCTCAGTTGGTTCTGTAGTCCTAACTGGAAGAAAATGTGCTGACTTGGTCATCCGATCTATTATCACCAATATTGAGTCATGTTGCCGATGAGTACGAGGTATACCTGTAATGAAGTCCACATTAACTTCTTCCCACTAACATGTGGGTATGTTGATATCCTGAGTCGTACCCCCAGATCTTTGGTGTTCAACTTTAACCTGCTGGCAGTTCAGGAACATAGCCACAAATTCTGCAAAGTCTCTTTTCATGTCGTTCCTCCAATAGGTTTCCCGTAGGTCATGGTACATCTTAGTAGCACCTGGGTGGATATAATATCTAGAGCTATGTGCTTCTGCTAGTGCCCATTGTCTCAAAGTCATCAACATCTGGAGCACATAGTCTGCCTTGGTAACGAAGCACCCCATCCCCCCTTTGGAGAAATCCTCCACTTCTCTTCTTAGAATTTCTTCTTTCAACTTAAATAGTATGGGATCTTCATCCTATTTCGGCTTAACCTCAACAACTAACGAGGATCCTGACCCACTCTGTAGTACTACCCCACCCTTAGCTGAATCCACCAATTGCACTCCTAATCGGGCTAACCTACTAATATCTTTGGCTACCTCTTTCCTGCCCTCTTCAGCATGAGCAACTCTCCCCACGAACATTCTACTCAAGGCATCTACCACCACATTTGCCTTTCCCGAGTGGTACCGCACACACATGTCATAATCCTACATTAACTCCAACCACCTTCTCTAACGAAGGTTCAAATCTTTCTGACTGAACACGTACTGAAGGCTCTTGTGGTCGGTGAAAACATCCACGTGAACCCCATAAAGGTAATTCCTCCATATTTTTAAAGAAAATACCACTACCGCCAATAAAATATCACGAGTAGGATAAATCTTCTCATAAACTTTGAGTTGTATGGAGGCATAAGCTATCACCTTACCCCGTTGCATTAGAATGTAACCGAGGCCAACTCTGGAAGGATCACAATAGACTACAAACCCATATGTTCCTTCTGGTAAGGTCAAAATTGGAGCTATTCAGCACTTGGAAACTCTTCTTACATGCATCCGACCACTGAAACTTTACCTTTTTCTGAGTGAGCATAGTCAGAGGAGATGCGATAGAAGAAAATCCTTCTACAAACTATCGATAATAACCGCCTAGACCCAGGATATTCCTGATATCTGTTGGGGAAGTGGGTCTCGGCCAGTCTTTCTCCAATGCTATCTTTTGAGAATCTACCTGAAAACATGACCAAGGAAAGTTATAGACTTCAGCCAGAATTCACATTTCCTGAATTTAGCGAACAGTTGGGGTCTCTAAGATTCTGCAACACTATCCTCAGATGGTTGGTATGCTCCTCATCACTTCTGGAGTATACCAGAATATCATATATGAATACAATGATGAAAATATCTAGATACTGTTTTAATACTCTATTCATCAGGTCCATGAAAGCTGCAAGGGCATTAGTTAGTCAGAAGAACATCACCACAAATTGATAGTGACCATACCGAGTTCTGAAGGCTGTTTCACATTCCCTAACCCTAAGTTGATGATATCCCTACCTGACATCTACCTTGGAAAAACTAGTGGCTCCCTAAAGTTGATCGAACAAGTCATCAATCCTAGGTAGGTGATACCTGTTCTTAACCGTAACCTTGTTTAGTGAACGGTAGTCAATACACATTCTGAAAGTATTGTCTTTCTTTAACACGAAAAACACTAGAGCACCCTATGGAGAGATGCTGGGCCTAATGAAACCCTTATCAAGAAGGTCTTTTAGCTATTCCTTCAACTCCTTAATCTCAGCTGGAGTTGTAAGGAGAAATGGATATGGGCAAAGTGTCTGGAAGAAGGTCTATGTCGAAGTCTATTTCTCACTCGGGAGGGACTCCAGGAAGATCTTCGAGAAACACATCAGGGAATTCACTGACAACTGGAACTGACTGAATCGTTTGGGTCTCAAATCTAGGATCTTTCACCCAAACTAGGTGACAGATGAACCCTTTCGAAATGAGCTTCCTTGCCTTAAGGTAGGAAATAAATCAACCCTTAGGCGTTGAAAACTACCTATTCATTCTAAGATTGGCTCATTGGGAAACTAAAACCTTACGACTCTAGTTTTGCAGTCAACTGAGGCATAACCAGAATGTAGCCAATCCATGCCAAGAATGAGGTCAAATCGACCATGTCTAGATCTACTAGGTTAGCTGGAATAACTTCATTTAATATTGAGACTGGGAAGTTTCTATATACCCGGTTGGATCTAACTGACTCACCAACTAGGGTAGAGACTGAGAATGGTTCCAAGAGGACCTATGGACTAATTTCAAACAGAACAGCTACATAAGGATTCACGAACGATAGTGTGGCTCCTGGATCAAGTAGGTGAACTCATTAGGCTCTTACGCATAAGCTTTAGCTTCTTTTTCAAGTCATTTAGATGAATTTTATGCCCTTTTGCATTTTTGTGTGCAAATATTTGATTTGATGAAAAGAGCAAGAAGTGGAGTACAAAGAAGGGAATCAGGTGAATACCGACACTTCACCAGAGAAGATCGGCGAAACACCGTCCAAACGCAGAAAATCACTGCCTTGGGGAACTAAAGAACCTAGCGGTCGCGGACATCAATTGGCAACTCACCGGTTAACTCGCCTATTCACACCTAAATGTGCTAGATCAAAGAGAAAGAAATCAGCGGAGCGTGGTTGGAGTCCAGTAAATCACCGAAGAAACCGCCGAAGGACACTGGAAATCACTTAAGGAGATTTTAATTATAGCCAGTGGTTCACAGAGTGTAACTGCCAATCCATCAGTACTCTCACAAGTTCCAGGACACTAGAGCAAGGGAAAATGTGTCCAACACTATAAAAGAGAGTCTTGGGTACCCTACTTTTAGATATATTCTAAAGAGAAGTACTCTGTACCTATCAGATCTAAACTTTTAGCTTTTTGAGGATCATTCTCTTTGTAGAGGAAGAAAGTAGACTTCTATTGGTGGAAATTGTAAAAGATTATTTTTCTTTTTCTTCTTCTTCCTTTATAGAAAGGTACCACCATTGTTGAATACTTATTGCTGAATTTGATTTTTCTACTCTTATTATTGAAATCAATGAGTTTATTGTTAAATATGCTCTTTAGTTTCTTAACCATGAGTAGCTAAATTATTAACTAGAGGTGTGTGGTGACGAGTTCTTAATTAGATTGGGTATTGCTAGATTCATCTCAGTATTGTTTAATTAGTGTAAATCAGTTGAGTTCTTTCCAATTTATAATTGAAGATCCATAGTTGCAGATAGGGTCTACTTTTCTTACTTGATTTTTTCTTGAAAGAGAAGAATTGAGTATTGGGAGAGAATTTAATGGTGGAAATGGATGTGATGTGGTGGAGTTGGGCTAGACATAGCCAAACCCACATTCTCATTCCTAATTAATAGCTAATAGCTAGAGACTAGTGCAGCTATTAATCCAAACTTGATTGGGTTGATTTAATTGTGTCAAGTGGTTCGAAAGAACTCTAGAAAAAGGGATTTATGAGGTTGAAAAACATAGCATTCCCACCTGCTCAAGGTTATTTACACAATTTGAACTAAGCATAGCCCTATTTAATTAGCACACCATCTAAACCACACCTCCAGTCCTTCTCATTATTGTCGACAACTTTAGTTATTTTGCCATTCTATTTACCCAAGTTAGAATCTATAGTATTTTGTTAACATTAAGTCTCCCAAAAAAATATTATTTTCTTTGTTACTTTTGATTGGTGCGAACTGATTTCAATTTTCCAAATAACACTTGGGCATATCATTTGTTAGTCTCTGTGGGATTCGACCCCGACATCTGTCGAAATATTTGTTTTGATAATAGAACATATACATCTAGGTGGAAAAGACATATAAAACCTGTGGCCACGTCAAGTGAGCTCTCCTGATCCTGACGAGAGAATAAAGCATAAAAGTAGTTTTTACTCTAACTGTTATCCATACCTAAAGTATTACCCAACTGAGTTGGACGGCCTGCTGTGGCTGATGAAGTGGTAGATTGAGTTCTCCCTCATCCCACTGATGGACACTCCTTTAACCTGTGACCAAACTACCAACATCCAAAGCAGCCCTCTTTTCCCATGCGACATTCATCTGGATGGTTCTTGCCACACTTTGGACAAGCTGGGTAGTGGTTGCTGGCACTATAACTCTGGGACTGAGAGCCAGATGCTCCACCCTTTAGATCCTTGCAGGAATGGAAAGTAAGGGCGCTCGATGATGTGGGTCTTAGATTCCTCTGTTGTTGCTGCTGTGGGCGACTACTACTGCCGGACCTCTGATGACCATAATTCAACTAACCTGTTCTAGCCCACTTATTCTCCTGCTCCATATCTTTCAACTTTTCTACCTCAATCTGCTGGGCATGAATGATGAGGCTAGAGAGACCAATGTCCTTAATAAGCATCGCGGTTTTGTACTCCTTAAGTACCAGGTCTGACAAATTTGAGCATGCGAGCCTTGGCTCAGCTACCACCTCTGGAGCATACCTCGAAAACCGAGTGAACTCCAATGCATACTTCTCCATGGTTCTTTTATCCTGCTTTAAATTCATGAACTCAGCGACCTTGGCCTCCCTCAATTCCCAAGGAAAGAATCTACCTAGAAATGCGGTCGTGAATTCATCCAACTCTACTAGCCCTGCTTTTTATAGCCTCCCTTCCTTCCATTTGTTGTACCAAATCTGAGCCACCCTTTTTAACTGGTAGGTGGCTAGATCGGCACTCTCCATGGAATTAACACACATAATCTAAGTGATCTTACGCACCTAATCTACAAACTGTTGAGGGTTCTCTCCCACCTTAGATCCATGGAAAGCTGGAGGGTTCATTCCGGTGAAGTCTTGAACCCTAGTAGCTGTTGCAGACTCATTTGTATTTATTGGAACCACCCGCTAGTTCACTTGTTTGTTCATTATATGAGCCAGCAACTGGATTGCCGCTCGGAATTTTGCTGTGGACAGTTGGTCGTCCTAAGGGGCTGGTAGAGTTGGTGGGGCAGGTTAGTCAGCATTGCCAGCCCTCCTTCCATTTCCTCATTTTGGAGGCATATTTTGACTGAAATGAATAGAGCATGAGTTAGGAGGACATTTCTAGGATTAAGATTCAATGCACGATAAGGAGCATGAACAAAAGGGAGTTTCCCTAATAACGTCTCGTAGCCTCCCCATCATAAGTGTGGCGTGCTTCACACCCATGAAATATTATACTTGACGTGGCTTTCAGACATCCTAGTGTACTATAAACCTAATGCTCTCACACCAAGTTTGTCACGACCCGAGTCTACACCTAGGGCGAGACACAGTACTTGGTGCCGACCCCAATCTAATCCATAGTCTAAAATTACATTAGTAAATAGATAAACATAAGCGGAAGTTGGGGTCCTATATTAAGTCAGGAATACTTATCTGGAAGTAACATGAGAGTTTGTAGGATCGAACAACTGAAAACTAGTGTTCTAAAACTGGTCAGAGCTTCTTATCTGGAAGCGTTGTGATCGTCTAAAGAACTAACTGAAACAGATACTGGTGGTTCTAAGTCTAGTCAGAGATGGTTATCTGGAAGCATCATAACCGTCTAAACAAAAAACTGATAACTGATAACTGGAACTGGAAGGTACTACTGACACCTCAAGAACTGACTATAGTCAAACTGATCAGTTGACATTTTTGTAAGATACTGAAATTTACTAAGTACTGACTAAGACTAAACAATCAATAATTCTTCGTTTGATCATACAATTGTACTATCCTGAGGATTTTAAGAAAAATCAAAATCAAGCAACACTTGTATTTAGAACATGCTAAAATACTTAATTTACTGAATTCAAAGAAACTAGGGCTAAAATCACATAATTTCATGAAAGGAGTAATGACCAGAAGTATAGATTAATAGTAGCTCTCAATACTCATGAAAATAATAACAGGAAGAAATCCATAATTTACTGAGAAATGAACACTAACTGTGAACTTTAGGGCTAGAACTGATAAGCATTTCAGAAGAGTTTTGGGGCACAAGGGAAGAAAAATTTCCTTGTTGAATATCCACATACCTGAAGTCGAATTTCTTGGAAAGGATCTGGACAATCTGAGGAGAAAACTTTAAAGCCCTAGCTTTCTCTGAGAGATCTGTTAGGAACTTCTTTGCTCTGGAGATCGAGAGGAGTGAAATGAGAGGGATTTAGTTGATTGCCCGTAATTATATCCATAATATGCCCAAAACAATGTACATGAGGATATAAAATAGCTGGAAGTTACGAAAATTCCTATGAGGTAAAGTCTAAAAATCGCCTGATAGGGACCAACGGGTAACACAATGAGTCATTTGTTGAAACACGACTCGTTGGGACTAGTCGTTAGTCTTGGCTTGAGAATCGAGCTCACTAGAAATTGGCAAAAAAGTGGACCATGACTCGTTGGATGAACCAATGGGTCGTTGGTACCTCTCATAGCCACTGGCAGGTATTCGAGCATAACACTAGACCCCCCCTCTTTAACGGATGACACCACGACTTGTTGGTTGATCCAACGAGTTTTTATCACATCCTTGCTACTAGAATCCTGAAGGATTTTGGGGCTTGTCACCACGGGTCGACACAACGACTCATCATGTGATACAACGGGTCATTGTTGCCACTCGTTGTCACTAGAAGAGATTATCAAAAACACCTTGGAGCTCTACTAACGAGTCAACCCATGAGTCGTTACATCAGATGATGACTCGTCATTTGACTCGTGGGTTCCTGGAAAGGGTTTAACTGATTTCTAAGCTGGGAAGGTAAAGAGAGACAGGACGACTCATTACTCCTCACAATGTGTCATTCAATATCTCATTAGTTCTCAAAGAAAAACTGGCAGGACTGACCATGACCCAGAAAATGGGTCATTACTGCTGACAACAACTCATTGTCTCGGTCGTTCTGAGATAAAACTTTGTGGTTCTTTCTGGTTTTCATGCAAAGTCTGAGTTTGGTCTAGAAAATTTTTGGGGTGTTACACTTTTAGACAGAGTATTAGTTTCAACTCAGTTTTAGTGTTTTTAATAATTCAGTATCTTCTTGGATGTTCTTAAATTATAAAAGTATTTGGTTATTTGTTTATAAATAGCTTCCTCTTATGATTCTTTTTCAGTAGTTCAGTCATAATTGAGTTATGCTAAGCCATGGGTTATCTTGGAGACATTCGTGGTTTCAAGCACCATGTCGCATCCAGGGTAGAGACTTGGATCGTGACAGGTCAAATCTAGCGAAAGAAGTCCTAAATCACTCCTCCATGGCCTATTAGTAGAGTATTACATGTGTATTGTGCTTTCAATGTGGTTCGATAATCTCGTTTAAAGTTGACTTATGATGAATTAAATTCATTTTTGTATGATCTTTCAAAGTATAGCTTGTTCCTTTTTGTTTCCTTAATACATGATTATGTTCTTAGATCCAAATTTAGTTAATTCGGAATGTTGTTTTCTCCCCCAAAAAATAATATTTAAGAAAATAGTAGATTCTTACTTCTTTGTGTTCGCGTGCCATCATATGCAAATCTTTGATTCCTCCAAATTGGTTTAGGTACTAATATTCCACATGTTTAAACTATGTGCTTATATGTTCTCAATTCTCTACTCGATTAGCTCTGTGGACTATGTTTGGAAAGGAAGTACTATTCCTTAATTTATTTTCACATGCTACATCTGATTATGGCAATTATATGGTAGCTCTGTATAATCTAGTTTCTTTCCTATTTCAAGTAATTTATGATAGCTTTATTATCTCCCTCCTTTTCTTGAGTTCAAATTATGGCAGACTTATACATTAAATATGGTAACCATGATATTTGATATGATAATGACTTAAATTTTGGTATATATTTGACCGACTCTGTGCAAAATCAATTTGATTGCTCTGTTTGAGGAGAGTTTTGTATGATTCATGTTCCCTTTCAATCACCTTTTGACCAACTGTGCGACAACTTTGTTACTCGTCTATTTTTTTAAAGTAAACATTGATGTACTAGTAACTTGAAGTGATTATTTTCCTTCTCTATTGAGAGTCTAATTCATGACAATCCTTTATGATTAATTGTGGTAATATGAGATTTGTTTGTATAGCTGGCCTCCAAAATAAATGGTAATCTCCATACTTGCGTATTCTGGGAGAATCTTGATTAAGATGCTTAAGTAATTTTACTATTTTCATGATTAATTCTTTCTTTTCCTTAATTAATTGGGACATCCTATTACTAATCTATTCATGCTAAATCTAATTTGTTCTGCCTTACTTGAGACTAGATTAACTCTCAAACATATGATATTCTATCCAATGTGTTTAAATTTATTAACATGGTCGTTTTATTAATTATCAAATCGCGAGACGATTGTTGTACCTGTTTCTTTATGGTAATAATTTACTAGTTTTTCCCTTAATTGATTCGTGTATGCTATTCAAGGAAATGGATTTTTCTGATTGACCTTCTTGAGCATTCTTTTACTTTCCTTCTTTTTCAGTTAATTGGAATTTTCTTATTGACCATCCTGAACATTTAGCCAGGCTTATATTTATATTACATCCTTGTTTGCATTCACCTTGTAATCAAATTCCTTTCCTTAACTAACTGAGGACATCTTAGTACTCGATCAATTATGGTAAACATTGATTGATTGATTACTTGATTGATTATGTTATTATGTTTATGGTAGGAATACCTGTGATTCATTAGTTCCCTTCCCTTTTTAATCCCTTGATTGATTATGACTTCTGTGATATATAGACATGCCATCTCCCTTCTTCTAAATAGAGGAGAATAGAAACATCCATCATCTCAAGAGCTATCAGTTTTAAGTCTTGATCTCTAATCAAATGTTGTTTATTCTCCTCTCTATTTACAGTGAAGCATCTCTAAATCTGAAAAAACACCGTAAGCATTTTACATATGGAATACTGTTCTCTCCTCTCTATTTTCATTAGTTTGGATATCGGTCTATGTCAAGACACTGCTTGAACTACTGTTTTTACATTACTTATTATTGATTAGTGGATGTGGATATGCTATTAATGCTACTTCTCACTGGTTAGTCTATTAAATGAAGAAATTTCAATTTTCTATATGGTAGTTTTGTATAGCTTTAGTTTCTTGCATTAGGATAAAAGGTTTTGAATTCTTTAAGTATTTTAAGGAGAGCATCCAGGTATGTATTTTGACCCTATATATAACCTTAAATCTAATGCTATCTGTGAGCTAAGTAGCTCTGTGAGTCTCCTGTTATATATCATGATACTGATTGTTTTGTCCAAGTGTTAAAACATATATGATTACTATTTAGAGATGTACGATTGTAGAAGATATGGATATATTCTATTTGATATGCCTTAGAAGATATCTGATGATAAGATTTCTTCTACTAAATGCTTGACCACGTCCAAATTACACCATGTAATTGAAATATAAAGCGGTCACTTTCAAATATAATAACTCACTTAGATTGGGGTTGATCCCACAGGGAATAGGGAAGAAAGAATATGTTAATGATGATAAAATTAACCTATAGTCAATATTTGAGAAGGGGGGTTGCGCATATAAAAAGAACAAAATAATTCTAACAATGACTGAATTGTGTATCAAATTATCAACACAACTATGATTGTGTTCCCCATAATTTCATAAGTTAGTAGGCTTTTATTAGTGATCTATCCTGGTGAATTTTATGTAAGGCTGATGATTAAGTTCATCTAACATCTTTTGACCAACATAGATGAATTTCACCTAGATCCTCTCAAATTTTAGGTGTGTATATTTTTCCCCTCGTCATAAGTCTTAGTTTAACTATCCTTAATTAGAGCTAAAGTTAATTAGATGAGGGTTGGTAGCATCAAATTACCATTATTAATTTGTTTCTAACTTCAACCTCCTCGATTGGGCAAGTTGAAGATACAGTCAATTAAATATTGAAACAACAAGAATAATAATCCACTCAATTCACCATTCAAGAATCACTATTTTGTTTTGCCTACTTCGTTTAATCCATCATGGTTCCCATAACCCTAGCTTAAGAGATTTAGTTGCTCATGTTTATGAGAAAAAAATAAAAGATGTAGAAGAAATCTTAATGAAATACTTAAGATAATATAAAATTGATTAACAAAATCACCAAGATAAGTAGAATCACAAGAACTTTATGAATCTCCAAGTATTCGACTAAGCTATTATACAATTCGTAGAGTATGAATTGTGCAACTTGACTCAAATGACACTAATGGGACAATGGTAGAAAAACTAAAACATATTAAGAGAGGATATTTATAATAGTAAATTAAGCCTTCGTTGTTCCATCTTGGATTGAAATTAGGTTTTGCAGCTTCTGTTCCTGATAAAACTAGGATTGGAATTCTGGGCGGTCTGGACCATTGTTGTGCACCGCGCTGGCCAAGGCGCCAATTTGCCTGGTGCGCTGCACTTCTTGGTGTTTTATCCCTGCCTATGCATCGTGCAAGCTATAGCCCATGTGTTCCTGCGCGATGCCACCTTCTATCACACTTGTTTCCTAAACTTTGTTTTGTCATTCTTGCTCTTCTTAGCCATAATTATGCCTAAATCCATTACTTTAATACCTGAAAATATCTAATCATGTGTGTTAGCTCCTTTTAGCATAAATCACATAAAATACAAGAAAACACAAATAATTTGTTCTTAAAACATAGCTAATTTGAGACAAAATATGATTAATAAATGCATAAATGCACCCTTCATCACCACCCCATACTTAAACTATTGTTCATCCTCAAATAATCTACTACTTCCCTTCTCCAATTAAATCCCAAAATTCACCTTTTGAACGCTCCTACTCACACTTAGGATCATTAGACAGCATTATAAGTTCCAACAACTCACTCGTCATGCATATAAGATAAACATTCAAAAGGTCAAGTTTGAAATCACTTAGCTTCTAGAACTAAATCAACAAGATATATTTGGGCCAACATGAATCATATGTATTTAGAAATCAAGATATATCAAAGTCTTACAATTATGTGTCCTCACCATTTGGAGAGATGCCCTTTCACACTCAAGATATATAACAATATGAACTTGGGCATAATTAGAATATTATCACTCACTCTCTGAAAGAATTCAACATGCAAGAGAAAGATGACCCATTGTCTTGCCCTTAGTGTAAATACTCTACTAATATAGAATATCAAATCTAGGATCAATTAGGACTTACAATGGTTGTAATATAGGCTAAGGGACAGATAAGAACTATTTGACTAATATAATGACTAATCTCCCTAAGAATTTTAATACATCACAATTATTTGACTTTTAACACATTCTTCAATCTCCTATTTTCTCCTTATATCTCCTTTTAATTTTCAATTCTACAACTTTGATGAATAGTAGGAATTTTTTATCTTTAAGCTCATGTACAATTTTTTTCTTTTCATTCTTCCATTCTTTCATACTTTTTTTATTTTTCTTTCCCCACTAATACCACCCTCCTTGTTTAACAATTTTTTTCAACCTTTTCTCTTCTTCTAATTTCCACACTTGAGCTTTTCCCTCTTTCCTCAACTTGTGCTCCTTTTATGCAGAATTTTCAATTAAAGTTCTCTAGGAGTCAGTTGGATCATAAAAGTGTATATAAAGTAAAAGAATTGAGCTTATAATATGTCTATCTGTCACGACCCGAATGAAGGCCCAGATCGCAACATGGGACAAGGAGCCCCGAGAGACCCCAAATCGACCCATGACACAAGAATACATCTAGCTCAATCAAGAAGTTGAATAATCAACAATACAATCATAGCGGAAGTCCAACATAAATATAACATCAGAATATGAAATCTTAAGCTCAATACATACATATGTTTGAAAAGCCTCTAAACATGACAAGTTGATGTGATAAGACCCCAGCTAACTCAACAAAGCTGAAACTGAAATATATAAAGGAAAAACTAGATAATCTAGTCCTCGGGAGATGAGGACTCACAAACAATGCAAACGCTAAATATGATAGGCTGACTAAGAGCAGGGCTTAAAATGAGAGTCGGGTCCTATATCATGAAATGATAAAACATAAAGTATGCAGTCAGTACGTGGAATGTACCGAGTATGCTTGGTAAGTAAAACCGCTAAAGTCAAGAAAATAATTTAAAGACAATGCATTAAGTAAAACATAAACATTAAGAATCTGAGAGTAGCGCTTGCATGCATTCTTTTTGAAATCATGATCTATTCATAACATGACATAACATAACTTCATAACATCATAACTGAATCGATTGACTCAAAGCTGAATTCTGACATTTATAGGTAAAGTTGAACATTGAGTCAAACCTCCTTTAGAACATGCATAAATATATAAATCTCATAATTAATGAAATATGCATATCTAAAATCATGAGGAACAATGAGATACTCATCTTTTAACCGACATACCACGATAGAGCTTACATGGTCCCAACTATCAAACTCAAGTGGGTAGAGCCGTCCAAAGACTTGATAGGGTTAGGGACGATACCATGATATCGATATCAAGCTGAAGGTCCATTCGTGCAGGGGAAGCTCACAAGGGAGCTCCCAAAGTCATAATGTATAAACCTACATTCGTGCGTAGTTTTGAGGCATAGGGTGATCGGCCCTTAGCCTACTCGGTGCTAGACATTACTCCCAAAACATGCATATGCTCTACGTAATTTTATAATGCAGCCCAATATCGTCTATTGACGAAGCTCAATGATCAAATACATCTCAAATATGAAATCATGCATATGAGAAGCTTTAGCTCAAGACATACCATAAGCTGAAAACATAATTGGGTGTCTTAGCTCCAAATACATGTGGACATAGCCCAAAGCTTTATTATACCTAGAAATACTCAATTCTTATTGAAATCATAATTGTAAACATGGGTAGCTTCAAACCAGGCTTTTCATCATAATATCTCATCATCATCACATATTCATCACAAATCTCATCTTTCATGAACATCTCATCCATGGGCTTTTAATTCCTAAAGCTACAATCATGATTTTAAATTGAAAACATTATAAAATTTGCCCATGCTTCAT
The DNA here is from genome assembly GCA_018107945.1 of Datura stramonium. NCBI lineage: Eukaryota > Viridiplantae > Streptophyta > Magnoliopsida > Solanales > Solanaceae > Datura > Datura stramonium. The sequence continues at coordinate 102,177 of JACEIK010000833.1, forward strand.
AATTCAATTGTAGAATCATAATCAAATCATACCCATGGATAGAAATAGAAGATTATATGAAGTTGGGTTAAAACCCCATATATTAGACATAGAATTTCATACTTTAGAGAGGGATTGGACATGGATGTGAAAGGAATCACCCATTAATAACCTTACTTAACTGTTGGTAGTTGATTCTTACTCTCCCTTGAATGCCCAATAGGAATTTGAAAGAATTTGAAGATCACAAGCTTGATCACCCTCTCAATTCTCTTATACATTTCACACATGGATGAATAATGTCTGAAATGAACTTAACCCCTTTAAATGTCACTATAATAACCCAAAACGTCGTAGTTTAGGCCCTAGGAACTTAGGAATTGCGAAAAAAGCCTTACTAAATTCATAGAAAATAACTGCCAGGTGGCCCTAACGGGTGACCTAACGACTCGTTATGGGTGACCACCACTTGTGGTCACCATCCGTGATGTACACTGCCTGACTTTGTCAATTTTTACTCCAAGCTTGCTAACGACTCACCCCACAAACCGTGGCGACTGACCACGACTCATGGGGACCCCAGTGAAGTCTACTTCCCTTATTCTTTCTATTTCCTAATTCCCCTCTCCCATGGCTGACCCAACAACTCTGGGGCCTGACCACAAGTTGTGGACTTGCCCGTGGGGTCTCATTTCTTCCATCCTTCTCACTGAATACCTGGGCTTTCCCCACGAGTCATATTATGACTCGTTGGTATTTCTCACGAGTCTCCTCATGACTCATTCTGAGTCTGCTACAAAATTTTAATTTTTATACCGCTTCCACTCCCGGTTTGATCTTTGGGCTTCTGGGGTATAACAATATCTCCCTCTTGGGAAAATTCGTCCTCAAATGTTGGAAAACACACAGAAAAGCAGAGTATGCAATTATCATATTCAAATACTGATCATTTAAACAAAAAACTAATGGAATGACTACCTCCGATTCAAACGACACATCCTAGTTGAATTCACGAATCAAACATACATCCATATACATAAAAGAACTTGCGCACATGAACTGAACATGAAACTAAATAGAGTTTTAGGGAAAAACTGATATCTCAAGCTATAACTATGCAGGTAGAGAATAAATATGGGTATCTAGCCATCATATCTGCTTTGGCCTCCCACGTAGCTCCTTCAACATGATGATTTCTCGATAACACTTTAACTGAAGCTACTTTGTTGTTCCTTAGCCTTTCAACTTGTCGATCCAATATTTACACCGGAACCTCCTCATAGCTAAGGCTGTCTTTTACACTAACACTATCCACCGGGAGAACTGAAGCTGGATCACTCAAACACTTCTTCAAAAGCGATATGTGAAACATAGGATGCACGAAATATAACTTTGAGGGAAAGTCCAATTCATATGCCACCTTGACAACTCTTCTCATAATCCGATAAGGGCCAACATAACGAGGAATGAGTTTCCCTTTCTTTCAGAAACGCATCATTCCTTTCATGGGAGATACCTTCAAAAACACCCAGTCATCCACCTCGAACTCAAATTCTCTCCTCCTCATGTTGGCGTTTGACTTTTGAAGACTCTGGGCAGTTTTCCCTTATCAACTGAACCTTCTCCATTGCCTCATGAACCGAGTCTGGCCCTATAATTGCTGCCTCACCAACCTCGAACCATCTGATGGGCGACCTGCATCTCTAACCATAGAGATCCTCGAATGACCCCATTTGGATACTAGAGTGATAGCTGTTATTGTAGGCAAACTCAATCAGGGGCAAGTGATCATCAAACTACCTTTGAAGTCCATCACGCATGCTCTCAACATGTCTTCGAGAGTCTAGATTGTCTCCTCCGCTTGACCATTCATTTGCAAAATGTTGTTCTGAGCTTAATTTGCGTACCTAATCCCTTTTTAAACGACTTCCAAAACTAAGAGGTAAATTGAGTACCTTGATTTGAAATGATGGATAAGGGCACTCTATGCAATCGGACCAACTCCCGAATATATAGTTTGGCATTATCCTCTACTGGATCCATGGTCTTAACCAGTAGAAAATGTGCAGCTGTGGTCAACCTGTCTACAACAACTCCAATGGAATCATATTGTCGACAAGTATGTGGCAGACCTGTGATGAAATCCATATTAATTTCTTCTCACTTCCAAGTAGGAATGCTGATATCCTGAAGCACACCTCCCGGTCTCTAATGCTCAACCTTTACTTGTTGAATGGATAGAATACCTGGATCCATGAGCCTCATGCAACATTCGCCTCCTCAAATCATAAACATTTGGAACACATAACTGACCCTTGTACCGAAGCACACCATCTCCCCCTTGGGAGAAGACTTCTACCTTTTGATTTTGAATGGCTTCCTTCAACTTTACTAGGATCAGGTCCTCATCTTGTCTAGCTTTCACATCAGTCACCAAGGACGATTCTGAGTTGTTCTGCACAACAAAACTGCCATCGGTCGAGTCGACTAAACTAACTCCCAACCTTGGGATTCGATGCACATCTTTCACCAGCTACATCTTCCCCTCACCCACATGGGACACACTCTCCATAGAGAGCCTACCAAGTGTATCCGCTACCACATTAGCCTTACCTGGATGTTAAAGGACACTCACATCGTAGTCCTTGAGTAGCTCCAACCACCTCCTTTGCCAAAGATTGAGATATTTATGCGTGAACACATATTGTAAGCTCTTGTGGCCAGTAAATACATCCATATGGACCCCATAAAAATAAAGTTTCCATATCTTCAAGGCGACTACCACCATGGCCAGTTCACGGTCATGGGTCAGGTAATTCTTCTCATGAACTTTTAACTGTCTAGAGGCATATGCTATCACTTTCCCATGCTGTATCAATACACACCCGAGTCTGATTCTCGAAGCATCACAATACATCACGAATCCATCGGTACCCTCGGGCAAGGTCAACACCAGTGCTGAAGTATGTCGAGTATTCTACTCCTGGAAGCTCTTCTCACAAGCCTATAACCATTGGAATTTTACCTTCTTCTAAGTCAACTCGGTCAAAGGTGCTACAATAGATGAGAAGCCCTCAACAAACCTCCGATAGTAACCATGTAATCCCAAGAAACTCCGAATATCTCAATAATTCACCGATTTGTGCCCATTCTTCACCGCCTTGATTTTTTGAGAATCTACCTTTATGCCCTCACTTGATACTACATCGCCTAAAAATGCTGCGGAGTTCAACCAAAACTCGCACTTACTGAATTTGGCGTATAATTGTAGATCCTTAAGAGTCCGAAGCACTACTCTCAACTACTCATTTGAGAGTTTTGGCCTAAACTACTCATTTGAGAGTAGTTCTTAAGACTCTTAAGGATCTACGATTATACGCCAAATTCAGCAAGTGCGAGTTTGGTTGGGCTCAGTTACATTTTTGGGCCATGTGGTATCGAGTGAGGGCATAAAGGTAGATTCTCAGAAAATTAAGACGGTGAAGAATTGGCCCAAACCGGTGAATCCTTCATAAAATTCAGAGTTTCTTGGGCCTAGCAGGTTACTATCGGAGATTTGTTGAGGGATTTTTATCAATTGCAGCACCATTGACCCAATTGACTTAGAAAAAGGTAAAGTTCCAATGACCGGAGACTTATGAGGAGAGCTTCCAAGAGTTGAAGACTCGACTCATTTCAGCACCAGTGCTGACCCTACCCGAGGGTACCGATGATTTTCTGGTATATTGTGATGCTTCGAGAATCAAACTTGGGTGTGTTTTTATGCAACATAGGAAGGTGATAGCATATGCCTCAAGACAGTTGAAAATCCATGAGAAGAATTACCTTATTCATGATATTGAGTTGGTCGTGGTGATGTTCTCCTTGAAGTTATGGTGGCATTACTTGTATAGGGTCCACGTGGATGTATTCACGGATCACAAGAACTTGCAATATGTGTTCACGCAGAAAGATCTCAATCTTCGACAAAAGAGGTGGTTGGAGCTACTAAAGGACTACGACATGAGTGTCCTTTACCACCCGGGTAAGGCTAATGTGGTAGCGGACGCGCTTAGTAGGCTCTCTATGGAGAGTGTGTCCCACATGGATGAGGGAAAGAAGGAGTTGGTGAAAGATGTCCATTGACTTGCAAGATTGGGAGTTAGATTGGTCGACTCGACCGATGGCAGCGTTGTTGTGCAAAACGGATCAGTATCGTCCTTGGTGACGGATGTGAAAGCCAGACAAGATGAGGATACAATTTTTGTAAAGCTGAAGGAAGTCGTTGGAAGTCAGAAGGTGGAGGTCTTCTCCCAAGGGGGAGATGGTGTGCTGCGATACCAAGGCCGTCTATGTGTTCCAGATGTGGATAATCTGAGGGACTGGATATTGCATGAGGCACATTAATCCAGGTATTCTATAAATTCGGGTGCCACCAAGATGTATCATGATTTGCGGGAAATATATTGGTGGAACGACATGAAAAAGGATATTGCAGAATTCATAGCCAAGTGTCTGAACTGTCAGCAAGTGAAAGTCGAGCATCAAAGGCCGGGAGGCGTACATTAGGATATTAGCATTGAAACTTTGAAGTGGGAAGAGATTAATATGGATTTCATTACAGGCCTACCTTGTACTTGCTGACACTATGATTCTATTTGGGTGGTGGTAGACAAGTTGACCAAGGCTACACACCGGTCAAAACCACAGATTCAGTAGATGATTATGCCAAACTGTATTTTCGGGAGTTGGTGCAATTACATGGAGTTCCCTTCTCTATTACTCAGATCGAGGTACTCAGTTTACCTCTTAGTTTTGGTGGTATTTCCAAAAAGGGCTTGGGACTCAGATTAAGCTCAGCACAACATTCCATCCACAAATGGATGGTCAGGCAGAGCAGACAATTCAAACTCTCGAGGACATGTTGAAGCTTGTGTGATGGACTTGGAAGGTAGATGGGATGATTATTTTCCCTTGATCAGATTCACTTATAATAACGGCTATCACTCTAGCATCCAAATGGCACCGTTCGAGGCTATTTATGGACAAAGGTGTAGATCGCCCATTGAATGGTTTGAGGTTAGTGAGGCAACTATGATAGGGCCTAATTCGGTTCATGAGGCTACGGTATGGTTCAGTTGATAAGGGGCCAGTTGCAAACCACTCAGAGTCGTCAAAAGTCATACACGGATGTGAGAAAAAGAGATTTGGAGTTTAAGGTAGAATATTGGGTGTTTCTGAAGGTATCTCCCATTAAGGGAGTCATGCGGTTCGGAAAGAAAGAAATACTCAGTCCCCTCTATGTTGATTCCTACCGGATCACGAGAAGAGTTGGTAAGGTAGCGTATGAGTTGGACCTGCCCTTAGAGTTATCTTCTGTACACCCCGTGTTTCATGTGTCGCTTTTGAAAAAGTGCTTGGGTGATCCAGCTCTAGTAGTCCCGTTGGGCAACATCAGTGTATAGGATAGCCTCAGTTATGAGGAAATTCCAGTTGCAATCTTAGATCACCAGGTTTGGAGGCTGAGGAACAAAGAAGTATCTTTGGTGAAGGTGTTGCGGAGAAATCAGCATGTTAAGGGAGCTACATGGGAAGCCGAAGCGACTATGATGGCTAAATACCCTCACCTATTCCCTACCGACTTAGTTTCAGTTTGAGGTACTAGTTTTTTCCCTAATTCTCTAATCAATTTCCATGTTCAGTTCAAGTGCGCAAGTATGATTTATGTTATGATAGGTGTATGTGATGTCTGAATTCAGTTCAGCTATGTATTTCTTTTCAGAGGTAGTCTTTCCGTCAATTTTTGATTTAAATGATCACTATTTGCATATGATGAATGTTTGATTATGAGTTTTTGTATGTTTATAAGATTTGAGGATGAATGTTCCCAAGGGGAAGATGTTGTTATACCCCGGGAACCCAAGGATCAGACCCGGGAGTCAAAATGGTGAAAAATTAAAATTTTTCACTAGGTCACAGGACGAACCGTGAAGAGGCTCGTGAGGAGTGACCACGAGTCGTGAGGAGACTCGTGGTCCAGCAAGGTTGGGAGGATTTGTAGAGGAGACCACGGGCGTGACCACGAGTCGTGGTCAGGCCTCACGACTCATGAAGTCACCTGTGGCCTAGACATGATGCTGCGCAAGGATTTTTGGGCAGTGTTGACCATGAGTTGTGGTCACCCACCACGATTCGTGGTGTCCTCTGTGGGGTCCCCAAGTGAAATTGTGGCAGTGTACCTCAAGACTCAGGCCACGAGTCGTGGCCCCTCATGACGAGTCATTATGTCCCTCTTTGGGACCCCCTGGTAGTTATTTTTCTGCGAATTAGTAAGGGCTTTTTTATATATTCCCAAGATACTAAGGCCTAAACTATAACATTTTAGGTTATGAATAGGGAGATTTAAAGGGGTTAAGTTAAGTTTTCACTTCATTCATTCATGCATGCAAGGTAGGGGAATTGGGAGAGTGATTCAAGCTTAGAACTCATCAATTCATTGCAATTTTTTCTTGGGTTATCAAGAGAGGTTATGAACTAGCTATTTCCAAGTATGTAAGGTTCTCAATGGGTGGTTTCTTCCACACCCATGCCCTTCCTCTTAGATTTTTCTAAATTTTCAATAAAAACTCATGGGGTTTTGAAATTGATTTAAATAGAATTCTAATGATCTGATAATGGGCTTTATGATTTTTTAATCAAATTATAATCTATGGGTTTTTATCAACTTTTTTATCTTAAACTAATCA
>JACEIK010000833.1:108962-123639 GCA_018107945.1 Datura stramonium
CCATTGATGATATATACAAGCCCGGTATGAATTATGATTTAAATCCTGAACTTATTAAATTACCCATTATGATTTTTATGAAATTCAAGCTATATGCATGATCTCCAAGTATATATAAACCTTATAAATCATGAATTATGTTTTTGCCGACTCACGGGCCTCGTTTCATGGCTAGTTCACGTATGTACAAGTATATTTATGATTTTCATTATTTAACTAGCCTATGAACTCATGTATGTTATACTATGAGTACTATATATGTTTTGAGAGTAGTATTGAACACCGAGTAGGTTCGGGGCCTAGGTTCTGCCCCAGACATCATAAACTACGTGCCATCGTAGCTATGTTGGGACCTCCTATAGGACTGTCCCTAGTCCAAATGGACCTCTTCATGGTGACGTCACACTTTCATGGTTCGACCCTTGCCAAGTTACGGACACCCTCCCGACTAGGGTTACAAGTCAGGCTTCATGTGTGCTTATATGGGGTATGTCAGTTAAAAGAATCTCCCACCGTTCCTCATGATCTATGCATGTTTACGATTATTTATATGGGCTCAAGTCATGTTAATCAAGGCTTTTCTATTATGATTATGATTACGAATGTATTACAAATGATTTGAAAACCTTGAGCCTTATGTTATGGTACAATATTTATGATATGAGCATGATGTCCCACTCTTATGATCATTTATGAGATTTCTATATCTTAATTGTCTATTTTACTTACCTTTTATACTAAGTATATTTCAGGTATCGATCGCATACATTCTATGCTGTATCATTTCATGATACAGGGCCCGATTCTCATGCTCACCCTCCTCAGTTGTGTTCCTGAGATAGTTATCAGCTTATTTAGTGAGTCCTCATATTTCGAGGGCCATATGTTCAGATTCTATGCTTTTTCTTTAGTTTCAAATTTGTTGGGTTAGTTGGGGAGTTGTCCCATCAACCCGTCTTTCATGATTAGAGGCTTTTCAGACTACAAGTTGTATTCAGCCGTCATGTATGGATCATGCATTGTCTTTTCTTCATTGTTATTGCATGTTTATGTTTTCTTATGTTAAGTTTTCTGCTTATGTGATTGAATTAGATGTACTTTTATGCCATGGGTTGACTTGGGGTCTCTCGGGGCTCCTTGTCCTGTGTCTACCATCCGGGTGTATGTTCGGGTCATGACATCCTGTAGGGAGGAATAAATATAGGCTGCGTGTCGAGAAGAAGGTCAATACCAAAGTCAATATCCCGCTCAGGAGGAACACCTGGCAAATCATTAGGAAAGACCTATGGATACTCACATACCATTTTAACTGACTAGATAGTCGGGGTCTCGGACTCAACATCCTTAACCCTAACTAGATGGTATACACAACCCTTAGAAATAATCTTTCTAGCCTTAAGGTAGGAAATGAAACGACTTACAAGCACAACTGAACTACCCTTCTATTCTATGACTAGCTCACCTGGAAGTCTGAATTCTACTGCCCCGGTTCTACAATTAACTGAAGCATAGCATGCAAATAGCCAATTTATGTCGAGAATAACATCAAAATCGGTCATGGCTAACTCTATCAAATCTGCTGAGGTGTACTTCTGAAGGACTGAGATTGGGAAACCTTTATACACCCGTCTAGCTATAACTGAATCACCACCAGAGTAGAAACTGATAATGGTTCTAACAATACTTCGGGACTAACTCGGAAGCTATTAGGCACGTAAGGTGTCATAAAAGACAAGGTAGCCACCGAATCCAACAAATAATAAACATCAATATGGAAAACTCATAACATACCAGTAACCACATCCAGGGAGACCTCCTGCTCCTGACGGGATGCTAAAGTATAGAATATGTTCTGGCGTTGATCGCCAGCTGTGCTAGATATGCCCTCTGATATGCTGAGCGTGTGGGAGGGGCTACTGAACTAGAAGCTGGGCCTCGACCCCCAAACCTGATCTTTTCTCGCTGCTCGACAATCTCTAAGCATATGTCCAGGCTGCCAACACCTAAAACAAGCACTGGCCTGTGTGCCCCCGACCAGATCTGCGACAAGATGGGATGCTAGAATCCGTGGGTATGCTGCTCTGACCCTTTGAGCCTGATGCTCGCCCTCTATGATCATGTATAGGCCTGGATGGCACACTCAATGCCGAAGATGCCGAGGCTGATGATCTCTGGTGAGTCTACTGTAGGTGCCCACCACCAGACCTCGGCTGAGAGAATCTGTGGTCATCGATCCTGGCCCTCTTGCCCTCCCTCTCTCTCGAATGCGCCACCTCCATCTATTGGGTGTACAACAGTATATGAGGAAAGTCTATATACTAATGAAGCATGGAAATCCTGCAATCTTTGTCCAAATAGCCCACCATGCCATGAACAAATCGGCTCACCCGCGCCCTCTGATCAACCACCAACTCTGGGACATATTTTGATAAGAGAGTGAACTTAAGAGCATGCTCTTGCATTGTCATCCTTCCTTGCTTCAGATTTACGAACTCAGCTACCTTTAGCTCCCTCATCTCACGAGGGAAGAACCGGTCTAGAAATGCAACATGGAACTCTTCCCAAGTGAAAGGACCAGCTCCGGTGATCCTGCTATCCTTCCATTGGAGAAATTAGATATACGTGACCCCTTTCAACTGGTAAGTGGAAAACTTTGCGCACTCAACTCTATTCACCCTCATGACTTGGGTGATCTTGAAAATCTCATCTATGAACTCATGCGGGTCCTCATCTACTTGGACCAAGGAACTCCGGCGGGTTAATTCTCAAGAAGTCTCTAACTCAAGTTTTCACTGCGTTACCATTCTGCAGAACATGCGCAACGGCTCACTGGTTGACCTGAGTGGTCAGGGCCTGCGTAAGCATCTGAATAGCAGATCGGAACTCAGCGTGAGTGACTGGCTCTGGTGCCTGGTGCTCCTGAACTGGTGGGGCTTGTTGGTGCCCATTACCATTTCTATCCTCGTGGCCTTCACCATTGCCATTTCTCCTACCATTCATTCTTCGAGGAGCCATGATTCTGCAATAGCTAATAGAACAAATTAGAAAGATAGACTTTTTATCGCACTACATAGATCATGAAAGGAGAGAACATTTCCTAAATGTCTTATAGCCTCTTCATCATAAGTGTGGCGTGCTTCACACCAATGGAAAAGACTCCACTCAATGCGGCTATCAGACACACTACGACACTTAAAACCTATTATTCTGATACCAAGTTTGTCACGACCAGAATGGAGGCCCGGATCATAACATGGGACAAGGAGCACCCAGAGACCCCAAGTCGACCCATGACTTAAGCATACATCTAACTCAATCAAGAAGATGAATAATCAACAATACAATCATAACAGAAGTCTAACTTAAATATAGCATCAGAATATGAAATCCAAAGGTGAATACATACATATGTCTGAAAAGCCTCTAAGCATGACGAGTTGATGGGACAAACCCCAACTAATTCAACAAAGATGAAACTGAAATGCATAAAGGAATAACTAGATAATCTAGTCCTGCGGAAATGAGGACTCACCAACAATGCAAACGCTAACTCTGATAGGCTGACTAAGAGCGGGGCTGAAGCTGAGAGTCGAGTCCTGTATCATGAAACGATACAGCATAGAGTATGCGGTCAGTACATGAAATGTACCCAGTATGCAGAGTAACTGAAACCACTAAAGTAAAGAAAATAATTTAAAGACAATGCATTAAGTAAAATTAAACATTAAGAATCAGAGAGTAGGGCTTGCATTCGTTCTTTCTGAAATCATGATCTCTTCAAAACATGACATAACATAACTTCATAACATCATAACTGAATCGATTGACGCAAAGCTTAATTCTGTCATTTATAGGTAAAGATGAACATTGAGTCAAACCTGCTTTAGAACATGCATAAATATATAAATCTCATGAGTAATGAAATATGCACATTTTAAATCATGAGGAATAATGAGAGACTCTTCTTTTAACTGACATACCACGATAGAGCTTACGTGATCCCAACTATCACTCTCAAATGGGTAGAGTCGTCCAAAGCATTTCCATGGCTAGGGACGATACCATGATATTGATATCAAGATTAAGGCCCATTAGGGTAGGGGAATCTCACAAGGGAGGTCCAAAAGTCATAATGTATAAGCCTACGTTGGTGTGTAGTTCTAAGGCATAGGGTGATCGACCCTTAGCCTACTCAGTGCTAGACATTACTCCCAAAACATGCATATGCTCTAAATCATTTGGTAACACAACTCAACATCGTCTATTCATGAAGCTCAATGATCAAATACATCTTAAATATAAAATCATGCATATGAGAAGCTTTAGCTCAAGACATACCATAAGCTGAAAACATAATAGGGTGTCTTCGCTCCAAAACCATGTGGTAAGCCATACATAGAAAACTTTAACTCAAACACACCAAAAGCTGAAAATGTAATTGGGAGTCTTCACCCCAAAACAATGTGGTAAGCTTAATTTGGGAAAATAATCATTCATGATAAACATGTGGGCATAGCCCAAAGCTTTATTATACCTAGAAATACTCAGTTCTCATTGAAATCATAATTGTAAACATGGGTAGCTTCAAATCAAGCTTTTCATCATAATATCTTATCATCATCACATATTCATCACAAATCTCATCTTTCATGAACATCTCATCCATGGGATTTTAATTCATAAAGCTACAATCATGATTTTAAATTGAAAACATTATAAAATTTGCCCATGCTTCATAATTCAATCGTAAAATCATAATCAAATCATACCCATGTATAAAAATGGAAGATTCATGCATTTGGGTTAAAACCCATAGATTAAACATAGATTTCATATTTTAGAGAGGAATTGGGCATAGGTGTGAAAGGAATCACCCATTCATAATCTTACATACCTGTTGGTAGCTGATTCTAGTCTCCCTTGAATGCCCAAAAGGAATTTGAAAGAATTTGAAGCTCACAAGCTTGATCAGCCTCTCAATTCTCTTCTACTTTGCATGCATGGATGAATAATTTCTCAAATGAACTTAACCCCTTTAAAAGTCATTATTCATAACCCAAAACGTCATAGTTTAGGCCCTAGGGACTTAGTAAATATAGAAAAGCCCTTACTAAATTTTCAGAAAATAACTGCAAGGTGGCCCTAACAGTGACCTGACGACTCGTTTTGGGCTACCATGACTCGTGGTCACCATCCGTGATGTACACTGCCCTGCCGAATCAAATTTTACTCTAGGCTTGCTAACGACTCAGCCCACGAATCGTGGCGACTGACCACGACTTGTGGGGACCTCCCATTAAGTCTAATACCCTTATTTTTTCTTTTTCCTAATTCCCCTCCCCCACGGCTGACCCAACGACTTGTGGGGCCTGATCACGAGTCATGGTTTTTCCTGTGGGGTCTCATTTCTTCTAGCCTTCTCACTAAATATCTGGGCCTTCCCCACGAGTCACATCACGACTCATGGGTAGTCCTCACGAGTCTCCTCATGAATTGTTCTGAGTCTACTTTAAAATTTCAACTTTTTCTCTGCTTTCACTCCCGAGTCTGATCTTTGGGCTTCCGGGGTATAACACTATAAAAAAAATAGGCTAAGGCTCAAAATGGAAAACTAGGACAATTACATCAAGGTAGGTAAAAATTGGGTACGAATAGGCTACCAAAGAAATGCCTATATCACTTCCTAGATTTAACATTCTCATTTCATTTTACACAAATATCGGAAAAGTTCTAGACATAAAATTGCTAGCATGGAGTATACAAAAGTATCTCACTCATACAATGAAATAAATGGTTCAATAATGATAATCAAGATTACATAAATACATATATTCATGTTGAATGCATCACATTATCAAGCCCAATTTCTTGCATATGAGTCAAGCTCCAAAGAAATGGCTATATTACTTCGTAGATTCAACATCAAGGTAGGTAACAAGTAGGCTACTATAGAAATGCCTATATCACTTCCTAGATTAAACATTGTCATTTTTCTTAGCACACACAGCGGGCAAGTTGTAGACATCAATTTGCAAGCATGAAGTATATAATAAAAATCTCCCTCGCACAATGGCACAAATGGTTTAGTAATGGTAATCAAGATTACATGAACACATATATCCATATTGAATGCTTTGCATTATTTAGAACAATTTTTCAAGATTAGGAGCCAAATTTCAAAAGTCTAAGTGTTTCTACATTTTCATGCATTTTTCATTAAATTGTACTAAGTCTTAATGATACCTAAGTGAAGCACCTAACGTTCATAAGGTTTAATGTTCTTGTTCTCCTAATTACTAATTTTTCCTTATGGCGGTTGTTATCCATCCATCTTCGAGAATATTCATGGCTCTATGACTAAAAATAATCTAGACTCTCTACTTGGTTCTAAGGGACTATCCACCGAAAAATTACCAAAAATAAAAATTGGAGGAACCCAAATAAAAACAAAATAAATCTTTGAACAAATAAAATTACTACAAACTAGCTGGATAAGTGATGAATCACAAACAAAAAAAATCTATGCCCACCATGAACAAATTTACCAATGAAAGCATGCATGGTTTAATTTTGTATACTTCTCCCACCACACACTTAATCGGTAGCACTGTTCTTAGTACTAAAATAATAAAACATAAGTGAAAGAGTGAAAGAAGAACCCCTTGGGCCTAATCCTCCTAGTCTATAGGATGTTCTTATTTTTCTACTTCCCAGGCTTTGGCACATCATGCTACTCCATGCAAACCTGGTTCGTTGAACCTTCAAGCCTTTTCTCAGTTCCTACATATCTGTTACGTACTTGTTACTTGCTTCCTGCATACTTGAGAAAACAAAATTAAAAAGCCAAGTTATCTTGGGTTGCCTCCCAAGTAGCATTTGATTTAACGTTGCGGCATGAGTTCATCAATTTTACGATTTTTCTTTCCACTTTGAACTTATGAATTGCACCCCTAATATAGTTTTCAATTTTATACTCTGCTCAAGGGATATTTTTGTAAAAATAAAGGCACCAAGCACTACATATATCATGTTGCACTTCTTAGAGCTTGAGTGAGGGATGTGACTTTTCCCTATTAGCATGACAAAATTTAAAATGTAGTCACTTTGATCTTGCTCTCCAAAATCTCCATAGACTCAGTTGCCTCAATTTCCATATTGTCAACCAATTATAATGTTGAAAAATGATTGGAATGCGGTCTAAGTCGCTCCATTTTCAAGCATGTTTCCTTCTTGATATCCTCACTCTCAAATGCACTAGAGTCCTCAAAATGATTTGATGGACTTCTCTTTGCAACTCTAGTGTCACTTCTTCAATTTCGGCATCTGGCATTATTATTGGGTTGGTTAGTTGGCAATTGTTGCTTATAATCTCGGTTAAGTTTTTCTTCCTGATGGAAACTTTGTAATACTTGCAAAAATCCTCCCATGCAAAAATTCATGTTTTGGATAACTTCCTCATCATCATGTTGCACTTTTTCCCAGCACTTAGTCAGGACTCGGCCCCATTATTCACTCATCCCCATTATGCTTCTCAATATCTCCTCAGATTCTTCTTTTTGATAGCTAGAGATTTCTTCTTCAAATTGCTGCTCTTCTTAAATTCCACAATTTTCATTGTGGTCATAAAGATATTTTGGAACATTCTTTGAGCTTGAGATATCTTATTCAATCATTTTTTCTCGAGTAGTAGATAATTCCATGGCCATTGAGGAGTCGACATCCTTCTCCATGTTAGATTTCTTCTCCGAAAAATCTTGGAGCATGGCTTTCATACGTTTGTATGTAGTGCTTTGTCCTTCATGTTCGGCTGTCTGGATGACTACACGCAAGTGCACGTGGTCAAACAAGTAGTAAGTGGCTCAAGTAAGCCAAGTATCGATCCCACAGGGACTGGAGGAATTGGACTACGGGGCAAAAATCACCTCAGTGTCAATTTCTTTAACTCTAAAAATGCAGACAATGTGAAGAAAAGTTTTATATTTTGTGATCTAATTTTATGCACAGCTTTGTAAATAAATATACAGTGATCTGAACTATAAATGTGAGAATGCTGAGGCTAAAATAGACATGTAAAGAAATTAATTATCGATATAAACTGGTTTTATCTTTTCTCCGGTTGCTAATTAAGACTTATGCCTATAGTTAAAACTCGTATTTAACCCAACTTAAGAGATGTGAACCTTCCACCTACATGTTTGTGATGAAGAAGTTCATGTTCTATCCACTCTAAAGCAGGTGCACACTTGACTAATCGACTTTCGGGTATCTTTCTATCCTAAAGGTAAATCAATTCTCAATTTTCCCAAACTAAGAAAAGATCATATCCTATTAATTCACAACTTTCAATTTCGTGCTCTCTCAGTGAAACTGGACTTTTAGATATGCAGTAGCATTTGGCCCAAATATTAGTACGGTAAGAATAAGAATTAATAGAACAACCATGAAAGAAAGATGAAAAAACCGGATGATCAACAATTATTTCAATACAATTGTTCTAACCTCAACAAAAGTGAAATTATCCACTTATTTATTAGGTTAAACATCGTTAAATGAGTGTAAATCATACAAACAATTGAAAAGAAAGGAGAAGGGATAGAAGCTTCAAATTTCATCCTCTCAACTGCCACCTGCAACCCACGTTCTTGCTCACGGTCAGAATAATTAAAAATGAACCTAAGTGTTCTATTTATCTTTGAAGTGGTTTCCCGGAATAACAAGCAACGTGTCACGGAGTGCACATCGTGGAGCACTGCCTCCGTGACACGGTGCAAACACGAGGCTCTGGAATTTGGCTGTCCAGGTAATTGTCCCCAACGTGGCACGGCATGCAACGTGGGCATGCCCGGCGATGCCACGGCTCCAATGTGAACCTTCACTGGAATGTCAAGATCCATGTAATTAGGTCAACGTGCCACGGCACGATCGCGGACCCTCTCTGGAAATCCTTGAAATTAAATCTCCGGAATAGGGCTGCATCCGCGATGGCAGCGTGACACGCTCCATCGCGGAGCCTCTTATTTCTTGCTTCTCTTGGCGAATTCCTTACTCGCTCCCGAGTCCATCTCCGATTCCTCCCTACATGCATCTTAGCTCCATAAAAAGTACGTTTTTCCTGCAAACAACTATCATGTTAGTTAGTATAAAATCACACTTTACTACAATTTATGAGAATGTACAAACATTAATGGATAAACAAGGCAAAATGATGCATTTGAGTATCACTTGGGCATATAAATATTCCCCAGATCACTTCACATGCCATGTCATTATCCCTATCAAACTCAAAAGCACAACTAGGATTTTTATTATAGCAACTAGGTAATAAGCGAAATGTTACACCCCAGAATTTTTTTGATGATAATTTGATGGTTATATGTCATACTAAGGGAATTATGGGTCGTATGTTGTCAAGTAGGTGAGGATGGAAACATGTGCAAAGGGAAAAGCGAAGAGTATGTGAAGATTTTAAATAAGAGTCAATTTTCCAAATAGTCCTTATATCTAAGCATATAATGATACAGAAGTCCACTAACATTTCAAATAAAAGGTATTTGAGTCTAGTTTACCGGTGAAAAACGCTCGTCAATCGAAGTTCGGAGCAAAAAGTTATGCTCATTTGAAGACAACAACATTGTGCGGAAAGCGCCCGGAAGGTGGGGGCGCCGAGACAGGAAGACGCAGGCACGCGCGTGCGGGCATGTTGCATGAGCGCCGCACGTGGGCGCCGCCCAAACCTTGCCGGCCCGCTATGTGAAGTAAAATTGAGCTAGAAAGCTCATTTTACTCCATTTTTAGTTGATTTGTTTTCGAATTGAGAGAATTCAAAGCCCTATCACATGGTGAAAGATATCGGGTAAACTTCACTCTTGTATCTTTTGGACTTTGAAAAGGGAACACGTTGGAAGGAATTCAAGACTTGTTGTTGTATTGTGGTTGATTGTGGTATTGCTGCATTTTAGATGATTCTAGGCGAGAGAGCTTGATGAGTTTACTCCTACTTTGGCTGATAACATTTCAAGAAAGGTAAGTAATTCCCTTTTTGATTTCTTTATGTTTATGAGGTTATAATTTTGAGAATGTTGTAGTATTGTGTTGTTGTTTCTTTGTCTGTTTTTGTGGCATATTGTTGCCCAATTTTTCCAGAACTTTGGTGAAGTGAAGTTGCTGCTTGTTGGGTTTTTAAATTGGACTTTGAAGGATCCTTAAGAGTAAGCTTGAAGGAAGATTTTCTCAAAATTGATCGGCGTTCCATGGTATGTAAAGGCGTCCTTTCAGCATTTTCAAGAACGGAAACTAAGTTATTGAAAGGATCAATATTCCTATGTTTTAAAAAATCATATTGAGGCATGTATGATCCTTTCCAAAGGGTTTTGAAATATGGCATAAATCTTGTTCGTTAGAATGGTTGAAGCAAACAAATGTGGCCGAAGGTGTAATTTTTATACGATTGTTGCCGTAATTCTAAATCCCGAGTCACAAGTCCACTTAATGTGGGCACCGTGAGCTGGTCCTTATCAGTATACTTTATATGTGATGTTTAATATATGTTAATATCTTGTCACTTAGTGAAATTGGTAGGAATGCTAAGACGATGATATGTAATTAAACTTAAGCTAAGAAGATGGCCTTCAAGACGATTGAGGGTAAACAGGCTTATTGAAATGGTGTTTTAATAATATTGTTAATCCCTCCTAGATGTTTATGTTTTAAAGTTCGTAAGATAAAAAGTAGATTTTTATGTTTTTCCTCTTTAAAGATAAGCAAAGCGGCACGTAGCGAATAAGCTAAACCGATACATGTTAGCAGGGAAAGAGTCGCTAAGTTGTCAATTAGGAAAAGAGGTAAGTGTGTAAGAGAATTGATGGAATAGTGAACATGAGGGTAAAGACTTGAGTCTAGAGTGATATTTTTGGCAAAGAAGTTATGATGAATAAGGAATGTAGAGCTAAATATTGTTAAATTAGGTGATACGAATTTACGTTGTGAGCAGGTAGAGAGCAACTAGGAAGATTAACCATTTGTTTTAAAGGCGTTTAGCAAGAGTTATAAATTAAGTTGTTTATGTTCAGTATGTGTTATGTTTATGAATAACCACTAAAGTGTTAACCTTCTAAGAAATAATTAGAGTTGAACGTGTTTGCAAAATAGTAACTTAAGTTGAGAAGCTCTATACCCCTAAAGGATTTTGTTAAGTTATCTATTCTAAGTATTGAAATTTTCTACCATGTCTTAAAGGGTAATCCTAGGATCTTCTAAGTCACTTATGATTATGTAAGCTTTCTTACGCTCCATAGATAATTGCAAAGGTATGTAAGTCAATCCCGGGATCCCACTTCAATTCGGCTATATCTTTATTTACCTATAAGGCATCACTTGAGAGTTATTCACGAGTTCCCAAGTTACAGAGCTCAAAGTCTCAGATCATACTTTGGTTATGTCTTTAATCCTTAATTTATGTTGAAATGTGCTAGCCGATCTAAGAAGTTTTTGAGAGATCATATTTTGAGAATTATGCTAATGTCTTGGTCAAGTATATCTGATTTGTATACAAGTCTAAGCACTAAGGTCTTTATATGTCTTCCCAGTAAGAAGTCTTAATATGTACGATTTTCATGTTATAACATACAGTTTAATTCTTTCAGTTATATTCAAGTCATGCATCTTTATGTTTAGCTCTTGTTGAGTTATCGGTTAATTTCGTAAATTCGGATGAGAGATTCTCAGTACCAATGTTCCTAATGTCTAAGTAAGGCCACAGTGCGAGCTCGGTAATGATGGAGTTAAACTTCCCAGGTATTTAATGCAGGACGTCTCCTGGAGGTCACCTAGTTAATTTAGAGTACAGAGTTATACATTATATGAAGTCTTATATATTTGTATGTTTTGTAGTTCGGTTCTTGGCTCTATGTATGTAACAAATAACTCCAAGTTCCTAGTTAAAATTTCTATGTTTTCCATCAAATAAGTCAAATGAATTAAGAACTATATGTGCTTATCTACATGATAAATTTGGCAGTAAGTTCCAATGTATAGTTGCCGATATAGGTTAAAAGAACCACCTGTTAGGCAGTATATATTTGTAGTTCCCAATGTTCAAGAATTGTGTAGAAATGAGCTCTATATTTCTATCAAATTGTATGTTCAAATGGTAGGATTATTTGTAGGACATTATTTTTAAGCCTACAAAAGTTCTTATGTTGTCTAAACCTCTTGAAGGTCCTTCAAGTAACTGATCAACGACATGTTCAAGTATAATTTGACAAATTTACGTGATATATATACATATTTTCTAGCTTTACATGATATGGGTGCTCACTTGCATTTATAGGTTACGAAAGAGGCCTATTCCGGCCATAAATTTAACATTTGTCATTTAAATGCCATGGAACAATTGACTCAATATAATCCATATCGACCCTATTTATGATTATTATTGAGGTATTTTTATTTTACCCCGGTGTGGTACATCGGTTGGAGATATTCATAATTTACGATGTGGTACATCGATTGGAGATATTTTTATTTTACCCGATGTGGTACACATCGGCTAGAGATATTTTGATGTTACCGGTGTAGTACATTAGCTAAAGATATTTTATGTGCGGTCTGGTACATCGTGCGGAGATATTTTTATTTTCCCAGAGTGTGATACATCAGCTGAAGATACTTTCATTTTCCCTTGGTATGGTACACACAACGAGGAATTTTATATATGGATTTATGGTTGTCTAGTTGTTGCCATTACGGTTATAGATTTTTCTTGTGCATTACTTGGTTACATTGCACACTTCAGTATTGACTTATTTCAGGTTTCAGTTTTCCAGGATTCCTAGTTGTTATTATTACTTATTTCTTGCTTAGTTATCATTGCTATCTTACGTGTTTATAGTTTTCAGCCTTGCATACTAGTAGAATTTCATTCATCTGGCATCCCTTAAGCCTGGGGTTTCCTTTCGTGTCGCAGGTGCAGGTAGAGGTCAGGATTACTTAGTTGTAGTAGCAGTTCGTGAGATTAGTGGATGTGTTGGTATGCTCCTTTCTTTCTGGAGCTAAGACTAGTTTTGTTTCAGTTAGAGTTTTGAGATGCAGTTATGGGTAGGTTGGAGCCCTGTTCTGACCATCAGTCAGTTTACTCTTTAGAGGCTTTGTGGACTTAGTGTGTACAATGGTATTCAGTTTGTGTCCTTGTTGGCTTTTTAGTTTTTTTTTAGAATACTCATAGCCTTGTTTGCATTTAAGTTGTTTACCCTATATTGTTGAGACATTTGGGGCCAGTTGGTGCTCCAGTTGATTCTGATAGGTGGCCTGGACGGCCTACGTGTTACAGTTATAGATATCATATAGTCGGCTTCCCAGTCAGCCAGGTATGGGGAGCCAGTCGCGTCCTCCCCCCAATTTAGGGGCGTGACAGACTCAGTATCAGAGCGAAGTCGTATCCTAGGGAGTCCACAAGCCATGTCTAGTAGAGTCTTACTTATAGGTATATTGTGCACCATACTTATAATCAGGAGGCTACAGGGCATTTAATGGTTGTTTAACTTTGTTCATTAATAGATCGTGCTATAGAGCAATGACGTACGGGTTGTTTGAAATCTAAATCGTGCTTATGTTTTGTAATTCAACTAGAGTAAGAAATATTGCTATTAGATTTATTGACATTGATGCTTGAAAGGGTCCTAGTCGCTCTCGTGTCGATCTGAGAAATAGATTAGAGGCTTGAAACGAGTTTCCCATTCCTTGTACCATAGTTCCTCCAAGTTCCAGTCGAAATTACTATGGGAAGGGATTCAGCCCCTCCTATTGTTTAAGATTCGATAGAGCTAAGAGAATGTAGAGTTATTGATCCTTCAGCACCAGCTGTACCTTCAGGTATATCAAAGGGATGAGATTTTGAGAAAGCATTTCAAATGTTAGCCCGAGTATTGACGTTTCAAAATAAATAGTTAAAATTAATGGTAGGACCCAAGGGAACTTTTAAGAGCTCTAGTGCCCATAGGTTTTGAGCCTAAATCCCCTAGCCTTCACGAATCAGTACTTACCACGGGAACTTTGATGGGTTCGAGCTAATAAGGTTCTGTACCTAGAGCAGGGCAACATGAGTATTCGTGAATGTAGTCTCAGGTTTAATTCTTTGGCCCAATATGTTTCAGATAGGGTGCGGAATATGAGGGATAAGTATATCGATTGTATTAGGTTTGGGACCCCATTTGGTCCGAGAGTGTTTAGGAATTTCTACCCCGACAAAAATATCTACTGCTTGGATGCTAGTATTTTCTCAAAAGACGGATGATCTGATTCATTGTCTCCCAAGTAATGACAAGGTAGTGGAACAGAGTAAGCAAAACCAGGTCTTAAGACTATTTAAGGACCCTCGTAGTGCTTGGAGACCCTGGCCAGCCAGACATTCAGTTTCTCCTAAAGATTCAATCTCTACTTTGTCCCTAGATTAGACTACAATTTCTTTTAGCCCGCGTTTCCAAGATAGGCAGTGACAGGTTGTGGTAAAAGACAACGTAAAAAAGCAACTTCAGGTTTGACACTGATTCTATATGTTAAGTGATTAAGTTGTGATTTTCATTTTTTTCTGTGATATTTCCTAATGGTATGAATGGAAAGGCGGTATTGGAGTAAATCATAACTCCCATGGTAGTTTATTAATTTGCTTAGGGTTAGAAAA
>JACEIK010000833.1:148095-172917 GCA_018107945.1 Datura stramonium
ATATATATATATATATATATACACGTGTGTTCTAAAGAAGGATTGACCCAATATTCAGCTTTACTTATGATTAATAGATTTCAGCTTTGGGTCAATCGATTCAGTTATGATGTTATGTTATGTTGAGATAATGCATTCAAAAAGATAGAATGCAAGCCCTACTCTCATATTCTTATTTTGTTTATGTTTTACATTATGCATGTTTTAAATGATTCTACTTATTTAAGCAGTTTTACTAACCTTTCATACTCAGTACATTCCACGTACTGACCGCATACTCTATGTTGTATTGTTTCATGATATAGGCCCTGGCACTCAGACTCAACCCCGTTAGTAGCCAGTTCCAGAGTTAGCACCCATCTTAGTGGTGAGTCCTCATCTCTCGAGGACCATTTGCTTTCAGATATTAGTGTACTTTCAGTTTCAGTGTTAAAGAGTTAGTTGGGGTTTTGTCCCATCAACTCATTAGACTTAGAGGCTTTTCAGACAATAGAATGTATTCAACTCCAAATTCGTGTAATTTTGATGTTATGCTTATTTCAGACATTTGATAAGATTATCTTGTCAATCCTTTTGTTTATTTGATTGAGTTAGATGTATGTTCATGCCATGGGTCGACTTGGGTCTCTCGGGATTCCTTGTCCCGTATCTCGATTCGGACCTACGTTTGGGTCATGACAAACATGGTATTAGAGCAATAGGTTTGAAGTTTCCTAGGGTGTCAGAAAGCCGCGTTAAGTAGAGTATTTTTCATGGATGTGAAGCACACAACACTTATGACGAAGAGGCTATGAGACATTTTAAAATGTTACCTTCTCTCATGATCTATGTCCTGCGATTAAATGTCTCCCCATCCTTCTAACTCATGCTATTTGCGATTGAAGAATCATGGCCCATCGTAGAGTTAACGGTAGGAGGAATAGGAATGGAAATGGCCACGAGGATGGCGATGGGATCGAGCACCAACAAGCCCAACTAGTCCAGGAGCACCATGCACCTGTCGGTTGCCTATGTTGAATTTAGGGCAGTTATTTAGATTCAAGCCCAGGCCTTGACTGCTCAGGCCAACTAGTAGGCAGTGACACACGTCCCCCAAAATGGAAATGCGGTGGAAGCTCGAGTCAGGGATTTCTTGAGAATGAACCCGCTAGAGTTCCTTCAGTCAAAAGTAGATGAGGACCCACATGAGTTCATCGATGATATTGTGAAGATCACCCAGGTCATGGGCGTGAATGGAGTTGAGTGTGCTGAGTTGGCCTTATATCAGCTGAAAGAGGTCGCACACGTCTGGTTTTGACAATGGAAGGATAGTAGGGCCGTTGGAGCAAGCCCTGTCACTTAGAAGTAGTTCCATGTTGCGTTCCTAGATCGGTTCTTCCCTCGTGATATGAGGGAGTTGAAGGAAGCCGAGGTCATGAATCTTAAGAAAGGGAAAATGACGGTGCAAGAGTATGCCCTTGAATTTACTCGCTTATCAAAGTACGCCCCTGAGTTAGTGGTTGATCAGAGGGCGCAGGTGAGCAGGTTCGTTTATGGTGTGGTGGGCTATTTGGACAAGGATTGTAGGACCGCTATGCTCCATCAGGATGTGGATTTCCCTCGGATAGTCTTGTACTCCCAGAAGATGGAGGCGGCACACATGAGGAAGAGAGAGGCCAAGAGGGCTAGAACCAATAGCTATAGATTCTCTCAACCAAGGTCAGGTGGTGGTCACCAATAATAGACTCACCAGAGATCTTTATCCCTAGCGTCTTCAGCATTGAGTGTGCCATCCAGACCTAGGCACGACCAGAGGGAGCGAGCATCAGGCTCTATGGGTCAAAGTAGTTGGCCCGCAGATTCTAGCATCCCAACTTGCGGTAGGTGTGGTCGGAGGCACATGGGCTAGTGCTTGGCAGGTTCAGGTGCTTGTTTCGGGTATGGGAAGCTCATACATATGCTCAAAGATTTCCCAGCAGCGAGATAGGGCCATGATGGGGGTCGAGGCCCAGCTTCCAGTTTAGCGGCCCCACCCGTACACTCAACAAAGAAGGGGGCATCTACTAGCACAGGTGGCGGTTAGCATAAGAACAAATTCTATGCATTAGCATCCCGCTAGGAGAAGGAGGTCTCCCCGAGATTAGTCACTAGTATATTACGAGTTTCCATCTTAATGTATATGCTCTGTTTGATCCGGGGGTTACCTTGTCTTTTGTGACACCTTACGTGGCCAGTAATTTCGATGTCATTCCCAAAGTCTTGTCAGAACCCTTCTTAGTCTCTACTCTAGTGGGGAATTCAGTCATAGTTAGATGGGTGTATAGAGTTTGCTCAGTCACAGTCCTTCATAAAGTCACCTCAACAGATCTAGTAGAGTTAGTCATGACTGATTTTGATGTTATCCTCGGCATGGATTGGCTATTTTCATGTTATGCCTCAGTTAATTGTGGAACCTGGGTAGTAGAGTTCAGATTTACTGAGTGAGCCAGTCTTAGAGTGGAGGGGTAGTTCAACTGTGTCTGTGGTCGTTTCATTCCCTACCTTAAGGTCAGAAAGATGATTTCTAAGGATTGTGTGTACCATCTAGTTAGGGTTAAGGATGTTGAGTCTGAGACCTCGACTATCCAGTCAGTCCCAATAGTATGTAAGTATCTAAAAGTCTTCTCAGGTGATCTACTAGGAATCCCTCTTGAGCGGGAGATTGATTTTGGCATTGACCTTCTTCCGAATACACAACCTATATCTACTCCTCCCTATAGAATGGATCTAGCTGAGCTAAAAGAGTTGAAGGAACAGTTGAAATACCTATTAGATAAGGGTTTCATTCGATCGAGTAAGTCCCCATGCGGTGCACCAGTTCACTTTGTCCGGAAGAAAGATGGTTCTCTTCGGATGTGTATTGATTACCAACAATTGAACAGTGTCCCATCAAGAACAGGTATCTTCTACCTAGGATTGATGATTTATTTGACCAGCTACAAGGTGCCAAGTGATTTTCAAAGATAGATCTCAGATCTGGGTACCATCAGCTCAGTGTTTGGGAGAGCGACATTCCGAAGACAACCGTCAGGATGCGGTGAATTCTTCAGATATCCGAAGCTTTTTAGGTTTAGCTGGCTACTATCGGATATTTGTGGAAGGTTTCTCATCTATTGCAGCACCCATTGCCAAATTGACCCAAAAGAAGGTAAAATTCCAATGGTCGGAGACTTGTGAAAAGAGCTTCCAAGAGTTGAAGACTCGACTCACCTCAGTAGCAGTGTTAACCTTACCCGAGGGTACAAATAGGTTCATGGTGTATTTTGATGCTTCAAGGATCGAACTTGGGTGTGTATTGCTGCAGTACAGAAAAGTTATAGCGTGTGCCTCCAGACAGCTGAAAATTCATGAGAAGAATTACTCGACTCGTGATCTTGAATTGGTCGTGGTGGTATTCACCTTGAAGATATGGAGACACTCTTTGTAAAGGGTCCACGTGGATTTGTTTATAGATCATAAGAGTCTACAATATGTGTTTATCCAGAAGGATCTCAATCTTCGGCAAAGGAGGTGGTTGGAGCTACTTAAGAATTATGACATGAGTGTTCTTTATCATCCAAGGAAGGCTAATGTGGTAGCATACGTACTTAATCGACTCTTGATGGAAAGTGTGTCCCATATAGATGAGGGAAAGAAGGAGCTGGTGAAAGACGTGCATCAACTTGCAAGGTTGGGAGTTTGGTTGGTTAACTCGACCGATAGTGGTGTTATTATGCAGAATGGATCTGAATCATCCTTGCTAACTGATGTAAAAGCTAGACAAGACAAGGACCAAATTTTGGTAAAGATAAAGGAAGACGTTCAAAA
The DNA here is from genome assembly GCA_018107945.1 of Datura stramonium. Lineage (NCBI taxonomy): Eukaryota > Viridiplantae > Streptophyta > Magnoliopsida > Solanales > Solanaceae > Datura > Datura stramonium. The sequence continues at coordinate 151,921 of JACEIK010000833.1, forward strand.
TCAGAAGGTAGAGGTCTTCTCAAAGGGGGAGATTGTGTGCTTCGATACTAGGGTCTCTTATGTGTTTCGAATATTGGTGATTTGAGGAACCGGATGTTGCACGAGGTTCATGGATCCAGGTATTCTATCCATCAAGTTCTACCAAGATGTACCGTGACTTACGGGAAATCTATTGGTGGAATGGCATGAAGAAGGACATTGCAAAATTTATGGCTAAGTGTTCAAACTGTCAGCAAGTTAAGGTCGAGCATTAGAGACCAGGAGGTGTGCTTCAAGATATCAGTATTCCTACTTGGAAGTGGGAAGAAATCAATATGGACTTCATCACAGGGGTTGCCTCGTACTCGACGACAATATGACTCTATTTGGGTTGTTGTAGACAGGTTGACCAAAGCCGCTCATTTTCTACTGGTCAAAACCACGGATTCTGCAGAGGATTATGCCAACCTATACATCCGAGAGCTAGTTCGGTTGCATGTAGTGCCTTTATCCATAATATCTGACAGAGGTACCCAGTTTACCACTCAGTTTTGGAGGTTGTTTCAAACAGGACTTGGTTCTCAGGTTAAGCTCAGCACAGTATTTCACCCGCAAATGGATGGTCAAGAAGAGCGGACAATTCAAACTCTCAAAGACATGTATTGACTTCAAAGGTAGTTGGGATGATCATTTGCCTCTTATCGAGTTTGCATACAATAACAACTACCATTCCAATATTCAGATGGCTCCATTAAAGGCTCTCTATGGGCAGAGATTTAGATCACCTATTTGTTGGTTCGAAGTTGGTGAAGTTGCGATGATAGGACCAGATTCAATCCATGAGGCTATGGAGAAGGTTCAGCTCATACCGGACAGGTTGAAAACAACCCAAAGACACCAAAAGTCTTATGCTGATGTGAGAAGTAGAGAACTCGAGTTCGAAGTGGATGATTGGGTGTTTCTGAAGGTGTCTCCTACGAAGGGAGTGATGCGGTTTTGAAAGAAAGGAAAACTCAGCCATCGTTATGTTGGCCCTTACCGGATTGTGAAATGGGTTGGCAAGGTGGCATATGAATTGGAATTTCCCTCAGAATTAGCTTCTGTGCATCCTGTATTCCATGTGTCAATCTTAAAGAAGTGTATGGGTGATCCATCTCTAGTTGTCCCAGTGGATAGTGTCGGTGTGAAAGACAACCTTAGTTATGAAGAGGTTCTGGTGGAAATACTGGATCGTCAAGTTCGAAGGATAAGAAACAAGGAAGTAGCTTCAGTGAAAGTTTTAAGGAGGAATCAGCATGTTGAGGGAGCTACGTGGGAAGCCGAGGAGGACATGATGGATAGATACCCACATTTATTCTCTACCGGCTCAGTCCTAGCTTGAGGTATCAGCTTTTCCCTAAAATTCTATTTAGTTTTCATGTTCAATTCATGTGCCCAAGTTTCTTGTATGTCAAAGTATGAATGTATGGATTGTGAATTCAGTTCAGCCAGGTAGTTCAGTTTGGAGGTAGTCATTCCGTCAGTTTTCAGCTTTAATGATTAGTATTTTAATATGACGATTGCAGTTCTCTGCTTTTCTATATGGTTTCCAACATTCGAGGACGAATGTTCCCAAGGGGGAGATATTGAAATACCTTAGAAGCCCTAAGATCAGACCTAGGAGTTGAAACAGAGAAACTTGTAAATTCTGCACTAGGTCATAGAATGAGTCGTTCTATGACCAGTGGGGAAGACCACGAGTTGTGAGGTGACTCGTGGTGAGGTACGGGGCTTTAATTAAAAGAATTGTTGAGGGGGTCATCATGGTCATGACCACATGTCATGGTCAGGCTCCACAACTCGTCAGGTCAGCCATGGCAAAGGAAATTAAAAGTGGGATAGGTGAGTGGCAGTGCACCTAATGGATAGACCCCACGAGTCATGGTCAGACACCACGATTCATTGGGTGGCTCATGATCAATAGGTAATAACCGATCTGAGGTTGAGGCAGTGGAGATAACGAGTGGTGACCAAGAGTCATGGTCACCGGTAATGACTCGTATTATGGTCCGTTACGAGTTCCATGTGAAATTTCGACAGTGTACCTAATGACTGATATGACGAACCGTGGATGGTGGAAACAACTCGTTAGGTCCCTCATGGGGCTTGACGAGCAGTTATTTTCTGCGAAGTTATTAAGAGTATTCTCGACATTCCTTTGGTCTAAGGTCCTATACTATGTCATTTTAAGCCATTTTCAGAGTGTATTAATATAGGTTAAGTCATTCTAGCCTATTCTAAACCCATGTATGCAAAGTTAGGAAGTTAGAGAGGAGATCAAGCTTAAGCCCTTCCAATTCTTCTCAAATTCCTCTTGGGGAATTAAGGAAGCGTAAGAATCATCTTTAGTCAGGTATGTAGGGTTATGAATGGGTGAATCAGTTCATACCCATGCCCAATCTCTCTCTAAATTATGAAAATTCCTATGTTAATTCTATGGGGTTTAACCCAATGCATGAAATTCCTAATTCTTTACATGGGTATGATTTAAATATGTTTTTACTTTTGAAATTATGATTTATGGGAAAGTTTTACGATGTTTTCAATGAAAATCATGTTTCAAGCTTTATAAATTAATATGCCCAATAATGAGAAGTTCATGAAAGTTGAGATTTAACTAGTATGATGAGATATTTATTACGAAACACATGTTTTCAAGTTACCCATATTTATGATGATGTTTTAAAGTGAATTATGTATTTTCAGGATGTTAAAGTATTGGGTAATACCCATATGTTCAAGTATGATAATCATTTTACGAATTTAGCTTACCACATGGTTTTGGAGTGAAGACTCCCATTTATGTTCAGGTTGTGGTATGATTTGAGCCAAGGTTCCTCATGTATGATTCAGATTTATGTATTTACGATAATTCAGCTTCGTCAATAGACGATGTTCAACATCATTGAAAAATGATGGAGAGCATATGCATGTTTATGGAAGTAGTGTCTAGCACCGAGTAGGCTATGGGTCAGTCAATCCTATGCCTCAGAACTACGCGCCAATGTAGGAATGATCAGATTATATTGGGACCTCCTATGTGAGCTATCCCCTGCCTGGATTAGACCACGAGCTTGATATCGATACCATGGTTTCATCTTTATCCTTGGAAAGTTTTTGGACGGCCCTACCCACTTGAGTGTGATAGTTGGGACCACGTAAGCTCTATCGTGATTTGTCAGTTAAAAGACGAGTCTCCCATTGTTCCTCACAATTTTAGTTATGCATGTTTATCATTCATGATATATATATATACATACATGTGTTATAAAACATGTTTGACCTAATGTTCAGCTTTACTTATGATTAATAGATTTTACCTTTACGTCAATCGATTCAGTTATGATGTTATGTTATGTTGAGATCATTCTTTCAGAAAGATAGCATGCAACTTATTTTGTTTATGTTTTACATTATACATGTTTTAAATGATTCTACTTATTTAAGAAGTTTTAATTACTATGCATATCGGTACATTCCACGTACTAATCGCATACTTTATGTTGTATCCTTTCATGATACAGGCCTTGACACTCAGACTCAACCCCGTCAGTAGCCAGTTCCAGAGTTAGCACCCATCTTAGTGGTGAGTTCTCATCTCTCGAAGACCATTTGCTTTAAGATATTGGTGTACTTTCAGTTTTAGTATTAGAGAGTTAGTTGGGGTCTTGTCCCATCAACTCATCAGACTTAGAGGCTTTTCAGACAATAGAATATATTCAACTCTAGATCCGTGTATTTCTGATGTTATTCTTATGTCAGACATCCGCTAAGATTATCATGTCAATCCTTCTGTTTATTTGATTGAGTTAGATGTATGTTCATTCCATGGGTTGACTTAGGGTCTCTCGGGGCTCCTTGTCCCTTGTCTCGATCTAAGCCTACGTTCTGGCTGTGACAGGAGCCTTGGCTCAAACCATACCACAAGATGAAAAGTGGGAGTCTAGACTCCAAAATCATGTGGTAAGCTAATAACATAGAATTGAAGTAAATCATGAAACATACTTGATCATATGGGTTTGCCAAAGATTATACATGCTTTAAAATAGACTTGACTATAAGAATCATGGATATAAACATGGGTAATTTGAAATCATACATTCATCATAGACATTTCATCATATATGAAACATAAATCATGATCTCAACTCTTTATGAACTTTAATAATTGGGCATCATAACTGTAAAACTTTGAAATTATTATTTATAATTGAAATCATTATAAAATATGCCTATGAATCTTAAAACAACTTTAGAAACATGAATAGAATTTACCCATGATAGATACTTAGAGAATTCCACAAATTGGGTTAAAACCCTCATAGATTCATCAACTTTGAATTTCATGAATTTAGAAGAGAATTTGGGCATGAAAGTGAAGGAATACTCCCATTCATAACCCTACATACCCGGGTACTTTGATTTCACAATCTCCTTTGAAAACCCAAGTGAATTGAGGAAGAGTATAAGGAATCCTTTATCTTGATTTCCAATGAACTTCTAAATCTTGCAGCATTGAATTGGAAGGCTTAGAATAGGTTAAGCACCCCTAAAACCCTCCTAACTGAGCTTAAAATGACTTAATTTAGGACTTATGGGCTTAGGAATTATGAAAACACCTTACTAAAATATAGGAAAATTACTCACTGCCAGTCATCACGGGGATACCACGACTCGTGGTGTACCTAACGACTCGTGGTGACCCACTTGTTAAGTACACTTCCCAAAATCAACCATCAAAACTTGCTCCTGACAATGACCAACTCCACGAGTCCTAGAGCCACTTAACGACTCGTGGTAACCCCCAGACCAAGAATCATTGCCACTCATCCCATCACTTCACGAGTCACTTAACGGCTTGTGAGATCATCCCACAGGTCACTGAACGACTCGTCCTATGACGCAAGCTACATTTTCCTATTTTCTTTGCTTAAACCCTCGAGTCTGATCTTATATAAGGAATTTCGGGATATTACAATTACAATACAAGAAGAAAGAATATAAGAACAATGATTCATAATAGAATAACTTAAACTGAAATTAAAACCATGATATACTTTCATGCGAGTAGCCTCAACCTCACAGTATGGTAATTTAGCCACTCATTCTTTGAATAAACATCTCCAAACAAGTTTTAATCATAGGCAAAAGTGAAAGTAAAAGAAAAAGGAAGAGAAAGAACCCTAGAATTTTCTTCAGCTCAACTGCCACTTTCCTACGTCCTTGCTAAAAATTCAGATAATAAAAATAAAACTAAGTGTTCTATTCATACAATTGAAAAATAACAGAGCGGATGACCATCAACGTGTCATGGAGGTTGCACGGAAGATCAGCTCTTTGACATGGAAGTATAGCGAATATTCACTAAAAGTCAAGGCATGCTGGAAAACCCATCACTGTGTCATGGAGCTCATCGCGACAACTTTTCTCCATGAAGTGGACCTATCTTTGTCCTTCACTAGATAAGCTATTCTAGTTTGCACTTCACCAATGTGGCACGCAGCTGGAGGCACCAAATCTCCTCCGTGGCATGTTGCTGTCGTTGAGGTGCACTATTTTGTGCCTTCCAAAATTGAATTTTCTACCAAGGCACTGTGGCACGTTGTTCAACACAAACAATCTCTAACATGGAACGAACTTGGCCTCCAACACCACTTTTTATCTCATTTAACTTCCCATACTTGAACTTCGAGCAACCATCTTCAAAGTCAAGCTGAATTCACTACATTTTTGACCTGCAAATAGTCTAATCACATTTGTTAGTCTATGAACATTATTCAATCTACATGAAATGTACAAGCATATAATTATATTATCCTCAGTCTAAGCTACATTATGGGTACGACATGGCAGTTTGGACGTATAAATATACCCAAGATCACCACCCCACATTTATAACCTTGTTTGTCCTCAAACAATCCTTTTACATTCTTGACACAATTTAACCCTCACCATCTTCAATAGAACTAGATCACTCACACCTAGTTATGCTAAACGCTTTTATCATGGCATACAATTCATTCAATCAAGCATGATTTTCACTCACAACATACATAAGAAGAATCACACACCCTAATGAATAACTTTTCAACCAAAAATCCAGCCAACATGGTTACGTTATAGTAGCAAGGTCATTAGCTTCACCAAATTCTTACCATCACGTGCCATTACTTTTAAGCAATGTCCCTACCCTCATGAGATAAATATGTTCACATTTAGGAAAATTTTAGAGAATGATTCTCTCACGCTCCAAAAAATATTTCCAGCATACCTAATGCAGTATGTTGTGTACTATTCAACAAGTACGACATCAACTTGTAGGATCAAAAGGGCTTGTCATGGTTGTAATGTCAGCTAAAATATGGGTATGATTATTTGGTTTATAGTAACTCTTATCCCTATGCACTTTAAGACAATTACATATTTTCCTTTTTATCACTTCACTTCTTTAGCACTTCATTCCTCCCCCTTCATGTTTTTCCCCTCACTTACTTATCCTCATTCTTGATGCAATGAGTATGTACCCATGCCTTATACTCACAAGTATCCCTTTTTTTTTGGATTTCCAATATACAGATATTTTGACTAAAAATTTAGGTACACCTACTAATCTTTTTCCCACCTTACTAATTACCTTTTTATTTGATCATTTTCCTTGACATCCTATCTCGATAGAATGCATTAGGGCCTATTTGGATCAAATTAATATTGAGGTCGTTTGAACAAAAGGGGTAAGGCTAATTAGTATGGTTTTTACAAAGAACATATTTCAAGACTCAAACGGGGTTCACTAGGGATAATATCAGGGTAAAGCACAATGAGTGATACATCAAAACAATTTAGGTTGACAAAGAAGTGCCTTAATTATCTCTGAAAAGTTAAATGCCAATTTTAGTTTTTTGTACATAGAAGTCAAATTCTAGATGCTAGTTAGCAAGAAATATAACAAGTTCTCACCACTCATGGAACCATGGTTCAAACATGGTTATCCTAGACCTCTTCTACTATTACATCCATATTGAGTGCCAAACAAATTAATCCTATGATATCACAATCTAGGGTTAAACATCAAGGCCTTATATGATCCAACCATTGTTCTCATTGTTATTGCTTTTTCAGATGAATGTCTCATAAAGTCTAGCATTTAACCAAGTAGAGTAATCTAGCTCATTAGCGATGGTTTTATTTCCTAAACATGACTAATTTCCATTAAGATGGTTGCCTTTCATCCATTATAGCAAAAAGTCTCTAACTATGACTAAAATTTTTTTTTACTCTATTCAAAAGGACTATCTCGAAAAAAGCACTAACAACAAAAGTCGAGAAACCAAAATGAAAAATAATTAAAATAAACAAGATATCAACAAGAATGAAAGAAACAACGATTACTAACTATTACATACCAAGTCTTTTTCATAACTACATATTAAATGCCACACATTGTTTCATAGCATAGTTCCACATCCACAATCACATAATTATCACACATCCCAAGTACTTGAAAAATGATATACATACCACCCCGCATTTAAAATGAGCATTGTCCATAGTGCTTGCAACAAAACAAGGTAAAACTAGAGATAGAGTGGTAAAGACTCCTTGATCAAATAGCAGTATCATCCTCCTCATCTAGTGTTAATGCCTCCTTATCGAGATCAGAGTCATCCGCCTCGTCATCATCAAACTCAATGTCCGAGTCTACTAAGTGTCTCTCCTTATTAATCAGCACATCATCGTCCAAAGGCTCTACAAAGGCTAGCCCAATACTGCACATGGCTTTGCATGAGAATTCAGTGGATATTCAATGTCCACCTTCCTCAAATCTTCCTCAGTCGCTAGCCTAGCACCAATATGAAGCTACAACATCTTCAGTCCAAATATCCTAGTAGCATAAGAGTCATCTTGAGCATGTCGCTCAGCCAGTGTGAGCACAGGGCCATCTATAGTGTCTAGTGCCTTTTTTTTATCATATCAACTTCTTGTCGATCTACTCTGGGAAAATAGTCTAAGGCGTCCTCCTCAATATCATGGCTTCTAAAGGTGGTGAATAAGCCACCAAACCCATACATATGCCCCTGATGTAGCATAGCCTATTTCATGGCTGATTTGATTACCGCACCCAAAATTATCTCGATGTAATGCATCAGGGCGTATACCAAACAGACCCTGTTCCTGGTAACATCAGTCATGTATACCCCTGGAATGAAGCAATTGCAAATAATCTTCAGCCATACATCTGCCTCTTTGTTCATCTATGCATAGGGCAAGGTCTAGTGATAGCTCTTCTCTTTGTGGTGAGTCCATCTAGCTGTCGATCGTCACCCGCATATTGTATGCCAAATTTCAGCATATAGTGGTATGATGTTAAGCTGGAGGAGCTAATATGGATCTATGTCAAGAGTGCCCAAGATTGCATTCAGGTGGTGTGCTTGAAAGAGTATTACTTGGCCTCGGATTTTGACTGATTGTCTATGGAGAATCGGGTCCCAATTTGCATAAAATTCCTAATGTTTGGAATATTTTCATGCCCATTTTCCATGTTTTTACTCATATTTGATCATGTTTTGAGTTTATAATCCTTGATTTATGCTTAAATTCATGTATGTGTGTGTTTTATGCGCCAACAAATGATTTGAGTTTATTTGAGCAGGAAATTAGGAAAATGGGCTCTAAATGATACAAGAAATGAAGATTCGAGGGTCTGACGGGGTTAGCGCTATGGCTAGCGCCCCACACTAAGTCCCAAACTTCAAAGAAAAAAATATCATTCTGGTGCTTTGCTAGCCCTCAAACTTCAGAAAATTGCACTTCAAAAATTTGGTGAGATGAAGGGGGTGGTACGCCAGGCCCTATTTGGAGCTGTAATTGCTAGAAATTTGACTAAGTCTATAGCGAGATAGGAGTGGCGGCGCACTAGGGTCTTTTCGTAATGAAAAATGCTGATTTTAAAGCCAAGTCTTAAAGGGCAGAAAGGTCATTTGAAGGCTCATCTATAAATATAAGTCTTAGGTCGTTTGTTACGTAGTTTTGAACTTCTTGGAATAGTTTTGGACTTCTTTGAAGCATTCTTTACTCATTTTTAATCTGTAGCTCATTCATGAAATCTTGTAATATGTTTGGAAGGAAGAAAAGGTTCTACAATTAGGTTTTCTCTTCTTTACTTCGTATTTTCGCATGATGATGACTAAGTATTTGTTTTTCCACTTGTCTATGAGTGGTTGAACTCATATTCTAGGGTTGTGGCCATGGTGAATGGTTGACTATTTGATAAGCTAAATAAACTTAGTTTTGATTGTTCTTTTATGGTTTTTTGTATTTATTTGTGTTAATTATTATTTATGAGATTGATCACCTTATAAGTAATATATTTTCTTTCGATTGAACTTGGGAAAGGAAATCAAAAGGGTTAAAAATAAATACAGAATGGAAATTCAAAGACCCTTGAACCCGTTGGTGATAGGATAGAAGTTGTTGTTGAGGATAGAAATATATCCTTCAACCACATTTAGTTGAAATATAAGTAGGCATAATATTCGTTTCATTGTTCTCCTACAACCATAGGGATATAGACATTAGGTTTCATGAAATAGTTCTTTGATGCTAGGGATAGTGGCAAAAATGGGATAGTAACTTGCAATTAACAATCTTAGGATAAATCATGCTAGTTTAATTACTTCTGAAAAACTCAACTTGAAACCAACCAAGTACCATTTCCCTAGTCTGTCATATTATCGAAATACAATCAAGCTTGCATTCGTTTTAGTTAATTTTTTCATGTGAAGTTTTAGTAGTTAAATTTTCCAAATGAATCTTCATTTTACTTGTTTCATAGATTAGTGAAATTAAAGTACAACCTTATAAGGATTAAATTGATAAGTCCCTGTGGGTAAAATATCTGGAGTTAACAATCCTATATTACTTAAATACCATATGAGCTCGGGCGACATCAAGTTTTTGGTGCCGTTGTCAGGGACTTGAATATTGGTTAATCATTTGTAGGTTAGAATTTTATTTCACTAGTATGTATATATTGTATAGATTTTTATTTTTCCTTTTATTAGTATTATACCACTCTTCTCAACATGACATCTTGGTATATAAATGAGTTGAATAATGGGTATTCATATATGAGTGATCCTTGTCAGAATTGTGGAGGACCTCACTTGTGCCAACAGTGTAATACTTGTGGTGTATGTGGTGGTCTGGATGGCCATTGGAGCCATTGCCAAAATTTTTATTCCCCTTGCCCAAGCCCATATTATGATCCTCCTGTTGTTTTTTATATTTGCAGGAACAATAAAAAGGAGGGACATTATGCTGAAATAAGCAATATGGAAAAATTGATCCTGGAGTATATGGAAGTAGTGAGGGAGCAGCCTATTGAACAGGGAGGAGCCTTAAAAAGGACTAGTGCCAAGCTTACAGATATAATTACTGAGACTACAACTTGTAATGATTTGCAAGTCACGATCTTAGTCAATACTCAAGAGGAACCTCAAGCGGAAGAAAAGAAGCTCATATAAGAGATTAGCCAATTTGGCTCAAGTATCCATGACCTTTAGGGTCTTTTGAATAAAAATAGTTGAGGCGTCTCAGGCCCAACTATAAAGAGTGGTGGTACTAGCCAATGTATGGAACAAGAAGAATAATCCCAAGATTTAGACGATTCTTTGTTGGTGGATGTCGATGTTGAGGAGGTGGGCAAAAGTGAGGATGTCAAACATAATGTGGTCTTGGAGTTAGGGCATATTGGTCCTCGTTCTGAACACTTATCAACATTGTGTTTGGATGGAAACCTAGAAATAGAGTCATCCAAGCCTATAGAGAAATGTGTAGATGAGGAACAACAACTTTATATTCTAAAATTATTATGCCAAAGACACTGTATGATATCCCTCACTCAAGGGCTAATAAGTATAAGATGCAACATCTATTTCTTGGTCCCATTATGTTTACACCACCACCCTTTGAGCATAATATAAAATTGAAAAAGAAACTAGGGGTGAAATTTATAAGCTCAAAGTGGAAGGAAAAGTGGTGAAACTTGAAATCATCGTGTCATGACGTTAAATCGGGCGCTTGTTCGGTGGAAACCAAATTTTAATAATGTAGTTTTTATTATTTTATATATATTGTCACTTTTGTGTTTTTTTTAGTGCAGAGAGGGGAAGTCTGCATAACCGAATTCAAAGAAAAGGAGCATGGTATGAGCTTAAGTGTGGGGTCATATGACTCGTGAATCCAAGAGACATGCTACTAGCTAGGCCCTAGAGGGCCTCAGGAAGTATTTCTCACCCTTGTATGATTTTTATATTTTAGTTGCTGAGGATAGAGCATGATTTTAAGTATGGAGTGAGGAGATATCTCCCAAAATTGTGAGGTTAAGGGTGAGAATGCTAGCAAGTTTAGTTGAATTTTTTTTTAAAATTGCATGCTAGCAAGTTTAGTTGAAAATTTTTGAAAATGGCATGTCTCATCCACCATTCGATTTTTCTTATGACCTCGGTTGTTTTCCAAATGGGAGCCCTTTGAACCAGGTAATTTTTTGTTTTTGTGTGTCGTCGTAGAATAATGACGTTTTCCTATGATAGATGGATGACGACCGTCTTAAGAAGTTTCATCATATTTTTTATTTTTATTTTTTAGGATTGAGTCGTAGGTCATCCACTTGTATTCTTGTTGATATTCTGCTCAGCCACTATGATAGAGTAAGTAGAGTGGTAATATTGACTGCATGAGTTAGAATACATAAGAGACGCACATATCTCTTTAATTTGAATCAACATATCCTTAGGGCTTAATTATTAATTAACTTGTAATTCAATATGATTGTGTGAATGTGTGGTTGTAGAAACTGATTGGATTATTGTTGCAATGAGAGGTGAGCTGAATTGCTTTGTATGTATATATTGTAGCATCTAGAACTTTGTCACGCCCCTCCTTGGAAGGCATGACTGGCACCTGGTGCCCTACTAGGGCCTGGACTACTGGCTAGCTGAGCCTAAGCACTTCTGGTGCCAGGCTGGCTCTAACTCTGGATTAAAGAAAACGACAGGCTATATAACGGCTGTAAATACAACCTATGGATGGCTAGGCCTATAGCCACCTGTAAGAAAGCAATAGCTACCCAGAACAATTGAACTAATAGGGAACCTATGCTGGCCGACAAGACCACATGCTGTCTAGTTATTTCTGAATCAAGAAAACAAATGCTAAACTGAAACGGGACCAGAAAGGTGACCACTACCAACTGAATAAGGCCCCACACGGCCGTCATAAACAAACTAAAACATACACACGACCTCACACGACCAGTATAGATAACCACAGGGAATGTACAATCTGCAGGCCTCTAAGAATACTGATAAGATGGTTGGGACAGGGCCCCGACCTACCCATACTGTACAACAAAGAAAAAGGAATAAACTTCTAGCTTTCTAGCTCCGGATGACTGGAGCTGATGACTCTGTGTGTTGGCTGGAATCAAGAGGAATCGGCTCCTCGTCTATGAGTACCTCTAGGCAAGTAATGTAGTGCCCCAAACGGGCTTAAGTACCGCTTGTACTGAGTATGAAAAGAAACAACTAGAAAATAATCGAAGACAAGCAATATAACTTATAGAACTAAAATAGAAAGAAATAGACTGTAACTGACTGAAGCTATGTGTTTAAGACTGTCCTCAACTATACTGAAAGGAGTAGGAGTCGTACCTGGTAACGTGGCATTCTACTGTCTGTCTACTCATAACTAACATAAAATGGCGTAATATAGCATAAAATAACATAGCATAGCACACATAAACCTTACCCGGCCCCCAGAAGCCGGGAGGTACAACCAACACGCAATCTATACACCTACCCCGGTCATCCCATCTCCCATAGTAACTATAAGCATCCTGCCGGTCCCCTGGGCATGCACTTGGGCCCGCTGAGCCCCTGACTATAACTGTACCTGAGTCCGGAGGACTCCTGAATCAACAGCCCGGGCATACTCGCTCGACGGTGGTGTATAAAAGCCGACGAAGGCAAAATATGGGGAAACTGGCATCCCATCTTCGTCCCCTAGGGGATGGCATGCCAGTCCGTAGAGCAACGTATCCTCGCCCTCTGGCGGACGAGTCGATACAGCTATTAACCCGGGGGCGGTCATGAATGCTAGGTAATCCAGCCCAAAACAATATAGTCAAGTCTCAACTAGTAATACTAACTGCGTATACTACATGCTGAAACTAGTGATAATAATGTGTATGTATATAATACGTGCTGAAACTAATGATAGTAATATGTATATATATATTACATGCTAAAACTGATAATGGTATATATAATTTCTGTCATACTGTGCTGAATCTGATACTGAAACAAGATATAATATTTCTGCTGAAAATCATGCTGTATAACTAAGTTTCATGGTAAACATGGCTTACTATTTCCAACATGCTTTCTAAAACTCATACTAAGCCACTATTCTATTTCTGAAATACTTTATGGGAACCTATATTGCTTTACTAATTTTCGGCTAAACACGATAATGTCCTTACATACCTCACTAAATTACATATTGGACATACTGTACAGTTTCTGAAACTTCCTACTAGAATTGATAAGTGCTAGTAAGTTTCATGCTACGCATAACATGATGTTTCTAAGATCATACTAAAATTCATACTAAACATAATATGTGGCTTCTGAAACACTCTACTGGCACTTGAACTATTTGACTATACCGGAACTACTAGCTTGCCGAAGAAACTGGCTTTAGATACCTTGTCCGTTAATTTTTTAAGTATTTGGCGTAACTCGGCTAATTTTCAGCTATTTCTTCCAACTGCATTCATATGAATAGAAATTAGAACTAAATTCATCGATATTCTTGAAGAAAATACTACTTTGAATATATATATAACCCAAATTATGACTTATCAAAAAATAGCCGAGAACTCGCTATTTCTCGGAAGTCCAGAAGGGAGAAATACTCACTTTAGGGCTACAAGTACATTGACACTAATTTGGAGCAATTCCACTTACCTTAGCTTGGTAGGATGACGATTTGCCGGCCTAATTTCATGAAACTAACTCCGTAGGAATGCTCCCTTTAGCTTAATACTTCACTACCCAGGATTAATTCGAGTTTGGACTGCGTTTGACGGCGTAATCGGATGGAATTTATATCGAACCCTCATCTCCCTCTTCTCTATGGTCGTTTTCTAAAAATTAAAAGTGGAAAACGAAATAAAAAATCGAAGTGGGGCTTTATATACTTGGGCCTGGACACCCCCCTCCGTGGCACGTTGGCCATCGCAGAGGGGCTTCCTCCGTGGCACGCTGCCATCGCGGAGGGGGTCTGCCCGGCCTCCTCCTACGATGGTTCGATACGATGCTCGTCCGCTCTTTCCTCGGGCCTTTTTCTAGAATGTATGGTATTCTAAAAACTCTTAACCAACATGCGAGTAGGACATTTACATGTCAATAATTTACGGGGTGTAACATCCTCCCCCCCTTAAGAACATTCGTCCTCGAATGTAAACTTCTACTTACGAGAATTTCGACTTACTTGATTTATTTCTCGAAAAAATTCGGCAGAGTTTCCTCTGTAATATGGAATATCTCAAAAACCCTGAAACTCAGAAAAGTCCAATACAAACACTTCACGTAATGCTATAACATTCATTTCATTAAACTAAAGTCAACATCTCACTTTTCCACGTGAATATAAAGCAAAAGTAATAACAACATACCTCTGGCTGACTAGGTCTGAAATAACTGAGGATATCTGAATTCCATATCTTCCTCTGCTTCCCAATTCATTTCCGCTTGGTTCCTGTTACGCCATAATACTTTGACAGAAGCAATATCTTTAGTTCTCAACCTGCGAATCTGCCTTTCCAGTATGGCTACTGGAACCTCTTCATAAGTCAACTCTTCCGTAACTTGGACATCATGAACTGGAACAACTCTTGAGGGGTCTCCTATATACTTCCTCAGCATAGACATGTGGAAAACTGGATGAACAGACTCTAATTCTGGTGGTAAGTTCAACTCGTATGCCACTTGGCCTGTTCTTCGACAGATCTGATAAGGCCCAACAAATCTCGGGCTGAGCTTACCTTTCTTGCCAAATGTCATCACCCATTTCATAGGAGAAACTTTCAAAAACACCCAATCATTCACATTAATTTCTAGGCTTCTGCGCCGCACATCAGCATATGATTTCTGGCGGCTCTGAGCAGTCAGTCGACGTTCTCTGATAAGCTTTACCTTTTTCTCTGACTGATGAATAATATCCGGCCCAACTAGCGCTGACTCTCCTACTTCAAACCAACCAACTGGCGATCTGCATTTTCTCTCATACAAAGCCTCATAGGGCACCATTTGGATAGCTGAGTGGTAACTATTATTATAAGCAAACTCAATAAGTGGTAAATGCTAATCCCAGCTACCTCCAAAGTCCAACACACACGCTCGCAACATATCCTCGAGCATTTGAATAATGCGTTCGTCCTACCCATCGGTCTGAGGGTAGAATGTTGCGCTCAGATTAATCTTTGTTACCAGGCCTCTCTGAAATGATTGCCAAAATTTAGCTGTAAATTGCGCCCCTCTGTAAGAGATGATGGATACTGGAACACCGTGCAATCTGACTATTTCTTTGATATACAACTCAGCATAATCTTCGGCAGAGAAAGTAGCCCTTACTGGCAGAAAATGGGATGATTTTTTCATTCTGTCAACAATTACCCAAATCGAGTAATTTCTATGTCTGGTACAGGGTAATCCTGCTACAAAATCCATATTTACTGCTTCCCACTTCCAAACAGGCACAACTATGTCTTGAGTTAATTCGCCTTGTTTCTGGAGTTCCGCTTTTACTTGCTGGAAGTTAGGACACTAGGCTACGAATTCTGCTATTTTCCTTTTCATACTTGACCACCAGTAGATTACTTTACTATCATGGTAAATTTTCGTCGCGCTTGGGTGGAGAGAATAGTGGGCGTAATGTTCCTCGCTCATAATCTGCTGGCAAAGCCCTGAAATATCTGGAACACAAAGGTAGCCTTTACATCGCAACACTTCATCCTCAGTTACCCGAAAATCCGACGCTTTTCCTTGCTGAACTCTGTCTTTAAGCTGAACTTGGTCAGGATCTTCATACTGCCATTCCTTTACCTCGACAACTAATGATGACATTGTAGTGTTCTGAATTACTGCTCTGTTGTCCTCTGTTTCCGCTACACGAACGGCTAAACTGGCTAACTGGTGTATTTCTCGAGCCAATTCCTGCTGCTCGGGATGCAAGTACGCCAAACTCCCCATAGACTTACAGCTAAGGGAATCTGCTACTACGTTGGCTCTACCTGGGTGATACAAAATATTTACATCATAATCTTTCAATAATTCCAACCAGCGATGCTGCCGTAAGTTCAACTCTCTCTGGGTGAAGATATACTACAGGCTCTTATGGTCGGTGAAAATATCCACATGAATGCCATACACGTAATGTCTCCATATCTTTAGGGCGTGGATCACTGCGGCTAGTTCCAAGTCATGGGTAGGATAATTCTTTTCATGTTTCCTCAGCTGTCTGGAAGCATAAGCAATCACTTTATCATGCTGCATCAACACACATCCTAACCCAATACCCGAAGCATCACGATAAATTGCATAACCCTCTGTACCTTCTGGCAATGCTAACACTGGGGATGAGGTCAACCTATCTTTCAATTCTTGAAAACTCTACTCACATGCGTCCGTCCACTGAAACTTTACTACTTTTTGCATCAGCTTAGTCAAAGGTGTCGCTATGGTGGAGAATCCCTCAACAAATCTTTTGTAGTACCCTGCTAATCCCAGAAAACTGCGAACTTCGATCGGAGTGGTAGGTCTAGGCCATGTTTTTACTGGCTCTATTTTTTGCGTGTCTACTTGTATACCAGCATCCGACACAATATGCCCTAAGAAAGCTACTGAGTTCAGCCAAAATTCACACTTAGAGAGCT
Organism: Datura stramonium; assembly: GCA_018107945.1. Classification (NCBI taxonomy): domain Eukaryota; kingdom Viridiplantae; phylum Streptophyta; class Magnoliopsida; order Solanales; family Solanaceae; genus Datura; species Datura stramonium. The sequence continues at coordinate 168,935 of JACEIK010000833.1, forward strand.
TGGCATACAGCTGACCATCCCTAAGAATCTGAAGCGTTGTCAGCAAATTATCCTGGTGGTCTGCCTCTGAGCGAGAATACACCAAAATATCATCAATAAACACTATCACGAACAGGTCCAGGTATGGTTTGAAGATGCCGTTCATCAGGTCCATAAATACTGCTGGGGCATTCGTCAGCCCAAAGGATATGACTAGGAATTCAAAATGGTCGTATCTGGTCATGAAGGCAGTCTTTGGAATGTCCCTTTCATGAACTCGAACCTGATGGTATCCGGACCATAAGTCAATCTTGGAGAAATATCTGGCCCCCTGTAACTGATCAAAAAAATCATCTATTCTAGGAAGCAGATACTTATTCATGACTTTAACCTTATTCAACTATCGGTAGTCTTTTCACATGCGGAGTCAGCCATCCTTCTTTCTCACAAATAGAATTGACGCACGCCAAGGTGAAGTACTCGTCCTGATAAAGCCCTTACCTAACAGATCTTTCAGCTGCTCCTTTAATTTCTCAGTTCAACAGGAGCCCTACGATACAGAGGAATTGATATGGGCTGAGTTCCTGGTAGTAAATCAATTGAAAAATCTATTTCCCTTTTTGGGAGAATACTAGGTAACTCATCCGAAAATACATCTGGGAATTCATTCACCACTGGAACGGACTGGAGAGTTGGAGGCTCTACTCGAACATCCTGAACTCTGACAATATGGTACATGCACCCCTTAGCTATCAACTTTCTCGCTTGAAAATAGGAAATAAACCTACCTTTCGGCGTAATTGTACTGCCCTTCCACTCTCATACTGCCTCCCCCTGAAAGTGGAATCAGACTGTCTAGGTCCAGCATTCTACATTTGCATAGCACGGAGCCAACCAATCCATACCCATAATGGCATAAAAATCAACCATTTATAATTCTACCAGATCTACTGTGGTCTGACGATCAACAACCTCTACTGTACACCCTCAATAGACCCTTTTGGCTATAATGTAGTCACCGACGGGTGTGGATACTGAAAAGGGTTGCTGAAGCAACTATGGTGCAACACTAAACTTTCGGGCCACAAATGGGGTAATGTAGGACAAAGTAGATCCTGAATCAATCAATACATAAGCAAGGTATGAGAAGATAGTCATCATACCTATCACAACATCAGGTGACACTTCTGAATCCTTCCTCCTTGGTAAGGCATATGTGCGGCTTGGACCCGCACCTATACTGGAGGCCCCTGATCTGCCCCGACCTATGGCTGTTGAAACTGAGTGCCTGAGCCCTACCAAGGATACTGAAGCTCGTGACCCTGCGGATGCCCTGTCCTACCTATCCCGGTCCTCCTAACCTCTGGCTGGACAATCTCTCATCATATAACCCTCTTGGCCACAAATATAACATCAGGTGGAGCCATACCTGCATGCTCCAGAATGGCGTCGATTGCATATAGGGCAAAGCGGTAGGGTATACCTACTTTGCTCCGCCCTCCTCTGTAGTGGTGAATCTGCAGTCTGCGAGCCTCTGCCGGTCTCATACTGCCCCCAACGGCTAAATCTGCCCCTCTGCGGCTGTGGTGGAGGCGGGGGTCTGGGCGGCCTATCTAACAATCGTGGCCTAGGTCCTCCCCGAGCCTCCATCTGTAACTCAACTGCCCTATCCCTGCGGCGCTGTTCCTGACTAGTCCTCCTGATCTCCCGCTGCCGCTGCCTGATGGCCTCAATATTCTGGGCAATTGCCTGAACTCGGGCAATATCCATTTCCTCTCACAGTGTAGCCATAATACAAGTATCAACATATTCTGGATTCAACCCCATGATGAAGCGGTGTACTATGGATGCCATGGTATCAACAAAGGCTGGTGCATATAGGGCCAAAGAATCAAACCGCAAGGCGTATTCCCGAACACTCATGGCCCCCTGCTCTAAATGTAAAAACTGATCCATCCGGGCCTGTCAAATCTCCCTTGGAAAATAGTGATCCAAAAAAGCTCCTGAGAAGCTGGACCAGGTCGGAGGGGAAACATCTCTCCCTCCGGACCTTTCCTAGCTTTCATACCACAACACGGCGATATCCCGTAACTAGAATGCTACCAATTCAACCGATTTTGTAGGCGTGGCATGCATAACCCTGAAAATTCTCTGCATCTGGTCTAGAAAATCTTGAGGGTCCTCTGTCCGGTATGTACCTGTAAGCTGTGGAGGATTCAGAGCCAAAAATTACCGGACCCTCGAACTACCGGGCCCTCTTGACGACTATGCAACTGTAGATGGCATCGGCTGACACTGAGCAGCCATCATTTGTTCTAACATGACTACCGCACTCCTGACCTGCTGGTCGAAAGGTATCGGCATAGGGACTGCTGGAGGTGGTTTCTTCCCAAGTGGCTCCTGATGTGGTGGAGACTGCTAAGAAGGTTGGGACGATGTCTCTGTATTGCCTCTGATTGGGCTGTTTCTAAATGAGGGTGAGGCATCCTGCTGGTTCCTTCCCCTACTGCAATGTCCAATATCCAGCCTGTGATAGGATGTCGCTGGTCTGACAGTTTATCTGTAACCAAAGAATATAGTGAGCTCTAGGGACTCAGCCCTATATTATACCGCTCTACAGCATGACTGAATAAGAATAAAAATCAACCATCCTATCATGCCTTGCAGCCTCCTGCCTATAATATGTGGTGCACAACAACTCCGTAGAAAGACTCTACTTAGCACGGCTTGCAGACTCCCTGGGATACGATCTTCTCTGATACCAAGTTTGTCACACCCCGCCTTGGGAGGCATGACTGGCACCTGGTGCCCTACTAGGGCCTGAACTACTGGCTAGCTGAGCCTAAGCACTTTTGGTGCCAGGCTGTCTCTAACTCTGCATTCAAGAAAATGACGGGCTATATACCGGCTGTAAATACAGCCTCCGGTCGGCTAGTCCTATAGCCACCTTTAACAAAACAACAACTACCCAGAACAATTGAATTAATAGGGAACCTATGCGGGCCGACAAGGCCACCATGCTATCTAGTTATTTCTGAATCAAGAAAACAAGTGCTAAACTTCTACGGTACCGGCAAGGTCACCACTACCAATTGAGTAAGGCCCCACACGGCCATCATAAACAAACTAAAACATACACACGGCCTCACACGATTGGTATAGCTAACCACAGGGAATGTACAATCTGCTAGCCTCTAAGAATACTAATAAGATGGTCGGGACAGTGCGCCGGCCTACCGATACTGTACAACAAAGAAAAAGGAATAAACCTCTAGCTTTCTAGCTTCGGATGACTAGAGCTAATGACTCTGAGTGCTGGCTGGAATCACGAGGGATTGGCTCCTCATCTATGGGTACCTGCAGGCAAGTAACGCAGTGTCCCAAACGGGCGTCACTACTACTGGTACTGAGTATGCAAAGCAACAACTGGAAAATAACCAAAGACAAGAAATATAATTGATAGAACTGAAATAGAAAGAAATAGATTATAACTGACTGAATGTATGAGTTTAAGACTGTCCTCAACTATTCTGAAAGGAGTAGGAGTCGTACCTGGTAACGTGGCATTCTACTGTCTGTCTACTCATAACTAAGATAACATGGCATAATGTAGCATAAAATAACATAGCATAGCATACATAAACCTTACTCGACCCCCAGAAGCCGGGAGGTACAACCAACACGAAATCTATACCCCTACCCCGGTCATCCCATCTCCCATAGTAACTATAAGCATCCTGCCGGTCCCATGGGTATGCACTTGGGCCCACTGAGCCCCTGACTATAACTGTACCTAAGTTTGGACTCCTGAATCAACACCCCGAGCGTACCCGCTCGACGAGGGTGTATAAAAGCCGACCAAGGCAACATATGGGAAAACTGGCATCCCATCTTCGACCCCTAGGGGACGGCATGCCACTCCATAGTGAGACGTATCCTCGCCCTCTAGCGGACGAGTCGATACAGCTATTTACCCTGGGGCGGTCATGAAATCTAGGTAATCT
>JACEIK010000833.1:196915-208046 GCA_018107945.1 Datura stramonium
ATGAAAGATCATTTATTTGAGGTAAACACGGAGCCAAATAAGTTTAAAATTGTATATGTCTCTCTCGAGAAAAGTTGAAAAATAAGGATCTAAATTTCAAACTAATAATCTACCTCTTTTAAAACATAAAAACGCTTTCTTTTTTCAAGATAAGATGCAATATATATAAAAAAAATTGGGATTTTGATTATGTCAGCACTATCCAAAGTTTTTTCAAATTTCGGAATTTTTTTTTTAATTGTAAATTTTAGTCGCACAAATGCTGAGAGTCATCCACTACCGTCATTCCATTAATGAACACAAATTACAAAGTCGGAAAAAGAAAGAAAAATCCAGATCATACCTATTCTTTTTTTTATTTTTAATTTTAATATTTCATGTACTTATCAAGTAGTACATTTTTGGTCATAATGATTAAAGATTAAACGTTACCAATGAATGGATTTGAATATTGCTTCTCAATTGCCAATTGCTTTACGCTGGCAACAATCACCATATTGCAGTATAGAAGCAAAGCAAATTAATATGATCCTATATGTTTTTACTCATTTAACATGACAAATTTGATATCATCAAAAGTTTTAACGAAAAAAAAACCAGACAACTAAACAAATAGATAGGATTTAAAATATAGAATCCATAAAAAATGAATAAATAAATAAAATGAAAAAAGAATAAAAATACCCTTAAACTATCAGGTTTGTTTTGGGGTTGCCCTTTATTAACCAATTGATTGCTTAAAGTCCACACCCTTAATTAGTTGTAATGGCAAATTTAAGCCCAAAAAGAAGTTGGTAAAGGCTTTAGGAAGCCAATAGAGTAACGTAGAACAATCATAAGACAATTTTTTTTGTACCTATGATTTTGAAGATAGACAAACCATGAAGGGATGTGGTCCACAACGGTCATAAGAACCTCATGAAAAGCGAAAGTTGCAGCTATAAAAGCGTACTGTTTATGTGCTGTTAGTGGACTGCAATCGTACTGCAACAGAGATGCCACGGTGTGGTAGAATGTTTATTGTATTCAACCAATGAGATTGCTCCTACGTTTTGGGTCTGTCATACTTATCCATTTGTAACACCTTTCATAACCTAGGTTTTTGGAGATTGAAAAGTGGCTGTTCTTCTTGCTCTTTACATAGCAGCGGCGGTGAAAAACAAGGATAAGCAAAAACAACAACTAGGAATCTGTTCATAGATATCTCGAGCATTCTTCTATTCTTGATTGTTATTTTAGTCTTTATATTGAGTCTAAAATATGTACCTACTCTTCAATATGGAGATTGTGTAGGTTCATTCTTTGTAATTGCTCTTATGTTCATAGGAGAGATTGTCAACTAGAGCTAATTGAGTAGGAAGCTAGAGTTAGCTGTGAAGTTCTAGCTCGAGTAGCTAGTTGGAGAGTATGCAATAGTTTTGTTGTGTAGTAGCCTTGGAGTAGAGTTATTTCAATGAGAGTTGGATTAAGAGTTTAATGTAGTATAGTTATTTCAATGAGAGTTGGATTAAGAGTTTAATCCAAAGAGGTTCTGGAGTTTGTAATCTCCATTGCTCAGTTTAGTGAATTTGGTTGTGAAATCCTACAAGGTAGGTCGTGGTTTTTTCTCCCTTGAGCAAGGAGTTTTTCCACATAAATATCCTGTATTACCTTTACTGGTTTGTGTCTGTTTCTATTTGTGTTAGTTACTATTGATATAAGCCTAAGGACCCGGTCCCGAGACTGGTAGTGACTCTTACAACTCTACAATTGGTATTAGAGCAGGCTCTTCCTAAATGGCTAACACCTAGGAAGGATTTTTCAAAAAATGGCAGCACCACCTAATATTAAAGAGGGATAGTCAACAACAAGAACTCCTCATTTCAATGGTCAATACTATGGATGGTGGAAGACTCGCATGTATGACTTTATAATGGAGAAGGACAGCGAACTATGGGACATCATTCTTGATGGATCTTATGTTCCCATGAAAACAGTGATGGAGGGAGAAACCACCGCATCCATTCCAAAACGATAAGAGAATATGATGAAGGTGAGAGGAAGCATATTGAGAAGACTTATAAAGATAAGAAGTTGCTAGTTTGTGGAATAGGGCCAGATGAATACAACAGAATTTTAGCATGTGAATCAACTAAAGAAATCTGAGACTGCATTAGAATCACTCATGAAGGGACCGGTCAGGTCAATCAGTCCAAAGTAGACATGCTAACAACACAATATGAGATGTTCTTTATGAAAAAGGGAGAGTCGATTCAGGAGATGTACACCAGATTTACCTCAATCACCAACGAGCTATATTGTTTGAGAAAGTAATCAAGTCTAGCAGACTTGTCAGAAATATTCTTAGTGTTCTTCCCAAATCTTGGGAAAGAAAAGTTGATTCAATCACAGAAGCTCAGAATCTCGAAACTCTCACAATGGATGAACTCATAGGGACTCTAAAAACATATGAGCTCAAAAGGAAACAAAATCAAAGTAGGAATGAGCTAAGGACGGATAAAGTCTTGTTCCTCAAGACTACACAAGCACATTCCAGTGAAGAGGATAAAGATATGGCCAATCTAACAAGGAGATTTTAGAAGATTATTACAAAAAACGGAGGATTTCAAAGAAGATCTAATGTTAATAAATCCTCTGGCGCAAATGATCTTTGTCACAAATGTGGGAATCCAGGACATTTCATCAAGGATTGCCCAATGCATAAGGTTGATTATAAGGAGTACATGAAGAACACAACAGACAAAGCCAGGAAGAAGGACTGGGTTCCAGATAGATTTATACGGAGAGCAGCAACAAATCACATGGTTAAACAGACTCTTGCTACTTGGGGAGACTCATCTAGTGAATCTGAGGATGGTGAGAATCCTAAGGAATGCCTCGATGATGGAAATAGAGGATGATACCTCACTTTTCAACTCAATGTTTTCATTCATGGCAAAATCCAAGGAAGATGAAAAAAATGAGGTAACCTTTCTTGACATTAAAAAGAATCTTAAAGAGTATAATTTGAAGGAATTGAGGTCTCTAGCAAATGTCTTGATTAATTTTCTTGTGATGTTACTAAAGAAAAGGATTCCTTGAACAAGAACCTTGATGATCTTGAATTAGAGAAAGTAGTATTAGTTGCTAAACTGGCTGAACTAGAGGAAAAATATGAAGATTTGATGTCAAAAAATCTCTCATTCACTTGGAAAATGAAGTTAGAAATTTCCAGGATAAGCTTGAAGAGAGATTGAAAAAATCTTAACTGGATTTTATTGCTGCTTTAAAGAGAAACGCTAAATTAGAAAGGGACCTAGTCAAAATTAAAGCTGACCTTGAGAAATTCCTCATATGGACCACCTCCTCACAAGTTTTGTAAAACCTGACCAATCAGAGATCAAATGGTGGTGAAGGTCTTGGCTATAGAAAGACAAACCTCCCATACAGTCCTCACAGCAAGTATGTATTTGACCTAACAATCTATTGTGCACTCATTATGGTAGGAATGGACACCTCAAGAATGGTTGCCTAGCTAGACGAATTGACATATAAAGGGTTTTAAATGTCTCTGAAGTTTTAGGTGGCTATGAGGTACCTGGTCCCCAGTTGTCTAAGACTAGGTTACCTGGAAGGGAAAAGAAAAATCTAGTTTATCCCTTGTCTCGATTTTGGAAACTCAAACTGAAATGGGTTCCCAAGTTTAACTCATGATTTTTCTTGTAGGAAGGAGTGAGAGGAAGCAGCCAAAGTTGATTTATGGATAGTGGATGCTAAAGCACATGAAAAGAAAAATGGAGAACTTCCTCTCACTCAAAGCTCTTCAAGGGTGAACTATCTCCTTTGGCAATGGAAATAAAGGGCAAATTCTTGGTATTGGGAAGATTGGTAAAAATCTTGAACATGCTATAGAAAATTTCTATTATGTGAATTAGCTGAAGTATAGCTTGTTGAGTGTGTCTCGAATCTGTGACAAAGAAAATGAAGTCAAGTTCTTATTTGCCTTGTGAGAAATCTTCAATTTGGAGAAGTAATCTTGACAACTAAGAGATGCAAAAGTATGTATGTTGCTGATTTTAGCTCGATATTTGGATGGTCTTACTTGTCTGAGCGTGGTAGAAGATGATGTCGTTTTGTGGCATAGAAGGCTGGGACATGTAATCTAATCTCTTCTCAACAAACTGGTGTCCAAGGAACTTGTTCTTGGTTTGCCCAAACTGAAGTTCGATGAAGAAAAGTTATGCGATGCATGTGTTAAAGAAAAAGCAAAAAACAGGTCTTCATTTAAGAAAATGAAGGCAGTAAGCACCTCAAGAGCTTTATAACTACTCCACATGAATCTATATGGACCAATGAAGATTGCAAGCCGTGATGGTAAGAAGTTCATTTTTGTTAGTGTTGATGACTACTTAAGATAAACATGTACAATGTTCTTGTGCTCAAAGGATGAGACTTTTTCTGTATTTGAGTCCTTTGCAAATTAAATACAAGTGAAGTTGAACTACAAAATTGTGGGGATCAGGTTAGACCATAGTACTAAATTTGAGAATGCCAAATTTGCTACACAGAAGGTTAGACCATAGTACTGAATTTGAGAATGCCAAATTTGATACCTTTTGTGTAGCAAAGGGAATTAGTCATAATTTATCTGCCCCCAGGACCCCTCAGCAAAATGGTATTGTGGAAAGGAAGAATAGGACACTGGTGGATATTTCTTGAACATTGCTGATTGATGTAGGAGTTGCAAAGACCTTCTGGGCAGAAGCAGTCAACACTGCTTTCTATGTAGTGAGCAGATGCCTGATCTGGTCCCTTCTTGAAAATACTCCCTATGAATTGTTGAACAAAAAAATTATCCAACACAAAACTATCTTCTAGTTTTCAGCTGCAAGTTCTTTATGCTGAACAATGGTAAAGAAAACCTAGGAAAATTTGATCCTAAGAGTGATGAAGGAATCTTTTTGGGTTACTCATCAAATAGCAAAGCATACAGAGTTTGCAATAAAAGAACACAATGCATGGAAGAAAGTGTTCATGTGATCTTCGATGAATCTGGCAAACTAGGCAACATGGATAAGATAGGTGATGATGAGCTTGAGGAGCAGTTGCAAATTCAGAGAGATGCACTGGACAGTGAAACCTTTGAGAACTCAGTAAAGTTGGATGACAAGGATGAAGAACTCTCTTTTGAAACAACGATACCAAGTGGAGAACAGGGTTTTACAAGTAATGAAGGTCAAGATACAACTCTATAAAATCATTAGGAGATGAATGTTACAGAAAATCACCCAGTTGAGGGACCAAGTACAACGAGTGATTAACTGGCAGCTGGAAGATCAAACTAGAAGCACCGATCTTCACATCCCCTCGACAATTTTCTATCACCTCTGAATTCTGGTATGCATACAAAATCAAAGTCAAGGGACATATTTGCCTACAGAACATTCATATCTCAAATTGAACCCAATAACATCAAGGAGGCCCTAACAGATGTAGAATGGGTCAATGCAGTGTAGGAAGAACTTCATCAGTTTGAAAGAAACAAAGTGTGACACTTGGTTCCTAGACCCCAGAAAAAACTAGTAGGGACCAGGTGGGTGTTTAGGAACAAGCTGGATGAATAAGGAGTTACTACAAGAAACTCAGCTAGATTGGTAGTCCAGGGATACAATCAAGATGAAGGCATAGATTATGATGGGAATTTTGCTCCAGTGGCTAGAATGGAGGCGATTAAAATGTTGATTACTTTTGCATCCTTTATGAAATTCAAGTTGATCCAAATAGATGTCAAAAGTGTGTTTTTAAATGGGTATTTAAACGAAGAAGTCTACATGAAGTAGCCTCCTGGTTTTGAAGACATTGATTGTCCACATCATGTGTATAAATTGGATAAGGCTTTGTATGAGTTAAGGCAAGCACCAAGGGCCTGGTATGAAAGATTGTCAAGATATTTCTTAGACAATAGATTCAAGAGAGGAAAAATCGACAATACTCTATTTTTGAAGTCTAGAGAAAAAAACTTGCTTATTGTTCAAGTTTATGTGGATGATATTATTTTTGAGGCAACTCTTGAATTCTTATGTGAGGATTTTTCTAAGCTTATAGGGAGTGAATTTGAAATGCGTATGATGGGAGAGCTCAATTTCTTCTTAGGTATGCAAGTAAAGCAAGTTCGAGATGGAATCATGATCAACCAGCAAAAGTATATTAAGGAGCTTCTCATAAGATTTCACATGGACAGTGCAAAATCAATTGATACTCCTACTGGTACTTCATCAAAATTGGATGCTGATGAACCTGGTCACCTAGTGAATGAGACTATGTATAGGGTAATCATTAGCTCTCTCTTTTATTTAGAAGCCAGTAGACCTAACATAGTCTTTATTGTGGGAATGTGTGCTCATTTTCAAGCATGTCCCAAGGATTCCTATCTCAAGGCTACCAAGAGGATTTTTAGATATATAAAAGGAACCTCTGATCTTGCTCTTTTCTGTCCTTATAGAAGTACATTTGATTTATTTGGTTACTCCGATGTTAACTATGCAGGGTACCTGGTAGACAGAAAGAGCACTTATGGAATGACTCATTTCCTTAGCTCCTCACTGATCTCTTAGATATCAAGAAAGAAAAACTCAATAGCTCCTTCCACAAGCTGAGGTTGAGTATGTGGTTGCTGCTTAATGTTGTACTCAATTGTTATGGATAAAGTAGCAGTTTGAAGATTTTGGGATTTTAACCAAATGATGACCTTGTTGTTTGATAACACAAGTGCTCTTAACATGGAAAAAAATTTTGTCCAACACCAGAGGACCAAGAACATTGATATCAGGCATCATTTCTTGAGGGACAATATGGAAAAAGGGAATATTTGCATGGAGTTTGCAAAATTGAAGATCGTATTGATGATATATTCACAAAGGCCCTGAGCAAGGATCAGTTTGAGAAGAATTGGTTGAAGTTGGGATTAATTAAGATGAACTAGTTTCTCATTCTTTCATTCTCTCTTCTTATTTTCTTATCTTTTTGGCTATGACTATACTGTGTGTATTTGGAAAAATGCTTTTAAACCTATGTATAGCTCAGTTTTATATCATAACCGGTATACACACATGATGGGCAAGGGAAAGGATGGAGTAAAGACAAGACACTTGTGGAAAGATGTGATTCTAAACTTCAAAAGAGAGACCAGGCCCCCCTCATAGGTTAATATTACGAGTACTACTTGCAAAAGTTCATTCAAAATATTTATGAATAGTCACATAAGTCTATGTTTTCCCCCGCCCTTCTGTGTCGTTGCTTTTCTTCCTTTTAAATTGAGTTTTTGCTTCACCTCTTTCTCACTCGATACATCGTGTATCTTCTCTTAAATACCCCTTCTTTCTATTTCAATTTCCATTTCTCTCTCTTGCTGATAGAAATTCACTTAGATCTAAGCCTCTCAAAATCCTTATTTTTCAAAAACTATCTTTCCATAACTTAATCTTCTTACACCATGTCTTATCCAAACTCTCTTGTGCCTTTATCTTAGATGACTCCTTCTCCAACTTCTATTCCTGAGTCATCCTCAAACTTACACGAGTTTGAAAACCCTTTCTGTAAGGACACTGCCCCCTCCTCCTCCTCTCATTTGAGGACTCCTTTGTTAAAATTCCTTTTCTCGATTCCTTCAATATCTCAATTGACCCAACCACTCCCTTGGCATCTATGACTGGAGACGTTCAGTTTGATTTGTTAGAGGGAACGAAGGGCCAAACCATATGCCATGAGAATGTCTTATCCACTATTTAACCAGGTTCTTCATCTGTTCCCAACATTAAAGAATGGGCTGCTTATGAGAAAAGAGAAATGGAAACTTCTTATGATTATCTATTTTAGGAAGACTTTCCAGAGAAGAGAGGGACCACTCCTAACATTCTTGCTCATGGAGACCAGTTGATAGTTCTAAGTCTCACTCAGATGGCTGTCAGTGATGAGAGAGTGTAAGACAGTGAGAAGATAGTGTCTCATCCCTCTTTTCTTGCACCTGAATTTCTAATTTTGGCACCCACTCCTAAATGGGATGGGACCTCTAGAAGTCTGAATCAACAAAGAGAGGTTGGAAACACAAATGACAATAGTGAAGATAACCAACCTCTGGCTTGGAAAATCATGAAGATTACTGCTAGATAGCAAGTAGCACCATCAAGGGACCAGACTCGTCCTCCAAGAACCATGTCAAGTTCTAAGAGATTGATGGACGATGCTCTGAAGGAAATCCAGGCGAAAACCACCCGTAGAAGAAAGATAAAAAAGAAAGTCAATGTTGAGGATGAAGTCTGACTAAAAAATATTCTGGATCAAGAGGGAGATGAAGGTGAAAAGGAAACAACTGACAGGATGTTGCATTACATATCTAGGTACAGAAAGAAAAAAGATAGTGTCTTATCCCCCTTTTGGTAAAGGGACCAGGTTGCCCAAACGGTTCCCCACCAAGAAGATTGTTTGAAGTTCTAAAAGAAGACCTAGGGAATTGATCGATGAGGATGTTCCTGAAAAGAGTGTGGACCCTTCCAAGTCCAGGCCAAGTTCTGAGACAAAAAGACAAACTGTTGAGGGACCTGGTACATCCACTGCCACCCGATATCTCATAAAAGAGGAAAGACAGGCTTTGCTGAAGTTACAAAAAGTACTAAGAGGAAGGGTGATTCATCCTAAAGTAAGAAATTTGCATGGAATGGATGACTTGATAGAGATGGTGGTCTACCAAGAATGGAGTGATCTTCTTTCCCCTCATGTTCCTAAGATGCATGAGAAAGAAGTGAGAGAGTTTTACCATGAGATGGTCTTTATTGATAAAGGCTTGGAATTGAGTACTATTGTGAAAGGGGTGGAGTTAACCCTTGATGATATAATTCTTGGAAAGATATTGGGGATCCCCACTAAAGGGATCAAGTCTGTTAAAGATGAGTGTGCCTCCCGTAAGTTCATATCTCTGATTAAGAAGTTAGAAAACCTTAGTGGAGTGAGACTCTTCAAAAAATAGTTGAAAGTAGAATATCAACTGATCTTTGAATTTATTAACAAGGTGATGCTTCCTAGAACTGATAAAAGGACAAATGCAAGGGTCGTAGATCTCTATCTCATGGAGGCACTGAGAACTTTCCAGGCTATTAGCTTGCTAGCTATAATGATTGAGCATATGCACAAGGTCATGCATGTTAATGATGAAAAAAATGGGTTTGCTTACGAGTTCCTCTTGAACAAAGTTTTTGAGTATTTCAAAGTCCCTTGTGAGAAGGAAATTACTGGAATTGAGAAGCAAATATTCACCGTTTCCACTCTTGAAGAATGTGAATATGTTCAAAGAAGAGGTGTTGTAGGCTCCCAATCAGTCATCTCTAATCTGATTGTCTCTCAAGAAAACTCTACCAAGAAAGTGGAAAGGTTAACTAGATTGCTGGCCCAACAAGATGCTAAAATTGCTAACCTGGAGGATGCTTTACAACTGGCCTCCACAGCACGAACAGAGAAACCAGGTCGCCTAAGTACTCTCTGACAAGAGAATGAAGAACTAAAGGCCAAAGTTGGTGATCTAACCCAGAAATTGTTGCATGCTCACGAAGCTACAAATGAGTGTATGTCATTGATGCTTTAGAAGCTTTCTGGTCCCTAAGCTCTCTTTTCTCCTCAGTTTTCCTTATATCTCTATGCTTCTTCCTTGCTCCTTCTATCCTGCACTCCTTTTTGCTCTTGTTGACTTGTGATTGTTCTTATTTATTTTTGTGAGCTTTTTTTTTGGTACTTGTAATGCAATCCTTATCAATGAATAAAAAAATTCATCTGTCTCCTTATCTACTGTCTCATTCTCTATGCTTATCTTTCACTTATATATGTTAGTGTTTCCCCAGTGACCATGGATTACCATTATGCAAATTGTGCTCTACTTGATTTACTGTTTGTTCTTTTCAATGGTGCCAAAATGGGGAAGAATAGAGGATATGAATAGGGAATATCGGGGCATTGATGAGGATGAAATATTAGTGACGGGGGGAACGGTGAAAAGGGGAACTATGAAAGGAATCTGGTAATTAAATTTGGTAAAGGGCACTGAAAATGAGGGAGCGTGGAGAAAGATTTGGAACACAGTACTTAATATATTTGTCATCACCAAAAAGGGAAAGTTATTAACCTATGGTTTTGATGATAGACAAACCATGAAGGGATCTGGTTCATAACAGTCATAAGCACTTGATGACAAATGAAAGTTATAGTTGTAAAAGCGTACATTTCTTTTCTGTTAGTGGGACTGCAACCGTACTGCAGCAGAGATGCCACAGTATGGTAGAGCATCTATTATACTCAACAAATGGGATTGCTCCTAGGTTTTGGGTCTCTCATACTTATCCATTTGTGACACCTTTCATAACATAGGTTCTTGGAGATTGAAAAGTGGTTGTTCTTCTTTCTCTTTACATAGCAGTGACGATGAAAAACAAGGATAAGAAAAAACACCAACTAGGAATCTATTCACAGATATCTTGAGCATTCTTCTATTCTTAGTTGTTGTTTTAGTCTTGATATTGAGTCTGAAATATGCACCTACTCTTTAATATGAAGATTGTGTAGGTTTCTTCTCTATAATTGCTCTTATGTTCATAGGAGAGATTGTCAACTAGAGCTAGTTGAGTAGAAAGCTAGAGTTAGATGTGAAGTTCTAGCTAGAGTAGCTAGTTGGAGAGTATGCAATAGTGTTGTTGTGTAGTAGCCTTGGAGTAGAGTTATTGCAAGGAGAGTTGGATTAAGAGTTTAATCCAAAGTGGTTCTGGAGTCTGTAATCACCATTGCTCAGTTTAGTGAAGTTGGTTTTGAAATCATAGGAGGTAGGTCGTGATTTTTTCTCCCTTGAGCAAGGAGTTTTTCCACATAAATATCTTGTGTTACATTTGCTTTTTTGTATCTGTTTATATTTGTGTTAGTTATTGTTAGCTACTGTTAGGCTCAACTAATTAGATAGTTTGTTATATGATTAGTTAGTTACAAGAGGTAGTTACAAGACTAAGCTCTATATATATTCATACTCAATGTACTATTTCATCATGTTTTATGAATAAGAAATGTTGACACCCAATTTTGACCTCCCTACGCCCCGTATATGCTGCTTAAATATATATAT
>JACEIK010000833.1:234105-245202 GCA_018107945.1 Datura stramonium
TAAATATTGTAAATTAATATAATTTGATTAAATATTTAAGTCCAATAAATATGAAATTAATTGATGGTCCAATTTCATTTGGCTAGTCCATCAAATTGAGCTACAAATGATGAGCCCACTTTACTGAGCACAAGATGTTGTCTTCCTGAGGCCTAAATTGATGTCATGTGTCAGATGACATGTCACGCCACATCAAATAAAAGAGCCAATAGGATCATGATGTTAAAATGACACAACCAAATCAAAGGCCCATTAAAATGTGCCACATGTAAAGTGACATGTTCCTACCAATTAAATATTGCCATGTCAGTTTAAATCTGATTGGGCGATAAGAGTTTGTCCTTATCACAATTCTTCCATCCTACAACTATAAATAGAGGTATCATAATTTTTTTTTAAAAAAGGACCTGAATTCCAACAAGAAGCCAAAGAGATGTAACGACCCGCATGTCCTTACAATGGGAAAAGACTTAGAATACCCCAAAAAGCTAGAATCTGTAGAAAATGGGTTTGAAATCAACTAAGTGTTAAAAGATGACTTTTGGGGAAGAAACTAATTTCGGGGAACCGCTGCAATGGTAGAGCATTCGTTGCAGCGAGACCGTGGTTACAGTCGAAGTCACGTGGTAACAGATCGGAGAATTAACCACCGGATCTACCGTAGCAATTTTCTGACCGTCGTAGCGAATAAAAGTGACCGCTGCAGCAGACGACAGGAATCAAAAAGTGGGTTTAAGTGGAATTTCTGAGGTTCTACCCATTATTTTCAAAAAATACTGTTAGAAGGGTTAGAAAGCGAATTTTTCCTCCAGAGCAGGAAATTCTTCTCTCAAGGTAAGATTCTTGATCCCCTATCTCGATTATGGGTATTCTTGACATTAGAATTCTTATAGACACTTTCATAGTAGGGTTTTGAATTGAGAAAACCCTAGGTTGATAGACTAGGGATGAAATTATGGGGAGTCAATAGGGTGGTTTAAATTAAGGTTTGACGAGTATTAATCACTTCCTTAGGATTACTTATTTGAGAACGAGGGTTACGTGGGAATTGCAACCTAAAACTAGGTGAAATTGGGGTTTCATTTCTGAAAGTGCCCTGAAGGGAAGAGTTCGAATTCCTAGGACCCTTATTCGAAGAGTAAATAATTAAATTATTCTATATTGTTGATGTAGATTTCGAACTTTTCAAAGCGTTGAGAAAACGCCAGGCTCCTCTAGCATAGCTAACGTTCCATACCCAAAGATCAAGGTAGGTTATGATTTAAGGAAAATAGACCCTATTTAATGGCATATACGTTTTGTGCAATGATAATATGTGATTGGTCTTCGGACGTTACCTGTTATGAAGTTATAATGTTTAATGAACTATAGAAGTAATGTAGATATGATGTGATCTGTGAACCGTTATGAAATTGTGTTGAATAGTTAAATGAAGTTCTTTTGCATTGCTATTGAGATGTTTGATTGTTGTAATTATGCAAGCAAGGGAGTAGTTGTAACTCCCGAGTGTTTAAAGAATTCACCATGTATATTCAGTTGAATGAGAATGATTAAGGATAGTAATAATATCCTAAGATGAGAGGCTCATGCCAGAGGGGAGCATCTAGGCAAGTGATATTGGTTGAGTGGCTCGTGTCCGAAGGGAGCATTCAAGCGATCGATATTGGTTGAGTGTCTCGTGTCCAAGGGCGAGCATATGAGTGGGAGTAGGTATCACTCCTATAAAGTACATAAATTTCTAGAGTCCCTTGCAGGTCATGACTGGAAGGGAAGAAATAAGACCCTCTAGCATGTGTGTACATTGACTTTGAGGATGGAGTGTTTATGAGGACACGGCGGAGGTGTGTACCCGACATGTCACCCCTTATTCTATTTTATGATGTTTTTGTAGCTTATTAACAGTTTTGGAATAAGTATGTGCTAGGTGGTTGAGTGTAATTGATGATCCTGTAATTGTGAATGAAACGAGGAAAGTGTGTTACACCGTAAAATATTAACGTTTAGTAGGCGTATGCGTGGATTTTGATGAGTAAATAGAGCTTGATGTGTGTAGGAAAACCCTTGGAAGCAGGGTTAGACGAGGCCAAGCCGCAACGAGCCAGCGCGACGCACCAGCCTACCTGCGCGCTGGGCAGCGCGACGCGCTAGGCAAGCCAGCGCATGGAGGGGCGCGACACGGAGGCTGGTTGGCGCGTTAGGCAGTGCTGGGCGCCACCCTCTGCCACTACCCATATATATATATATATATATGTATAGGCGTTGCTCATTTTATTCATNATATGTATAGGCGTTGCTCATTTTATTCATTTAGTGAAGGGAACCCATGACTTATCTAGAGGGAGCAGGCAAAGTTTCATGAAATTTTCATCAAATTACTATACCAAACACCGTCCAAACACAAATTAAATTTGGGTAACGAGTTCTAGGCCTATGGGAAGCAGTTCTACGGAGTTATTTCTCAAAAATTCTCTCGGCATACTGGAGCTTCGCCGAGTAAAAGTTGTCAGAATTACTCCAAATTAAATTCTAAACGGCCACATGCATTAGGTAAGCACTTCTCCCTTCTTAACTCTCGGGAAATTATAGGTTTTCGGCCGAGTTATTCGAAGTTGAATTATAGTTGATATTATTATTGAAAGTTATCATTATTTGCCGAATTTAGTATTGAAATTAGTCCTACTCTCTCAGTATCAGGGCTGCAGTTGGATAAAACCACCGGTTACAAGTTGAAACTCGCCAGTTAAACAAAAGTCGGCACTCGAGGTATGTAAGGCTATCCTTTTCGGCAAGTTACATTCGTCGTAAAGTTAGTACGACTTGTGTATCTTTAGTACTTCAGAGTAAACCTATTGTGGTTAATTGTTATGAATTGAATTGGAATAATAGCGATGATATGGTAACCCTATTCAGAGTTAACCCTAGCCAGCTTGATTGTTGTATACGATATTCGGGGTTTGGATGTTGTTGCCTATAGGGTTCTGCTCGCAAAGAGCAGTATGATTTCCGGAGGGACCAGAGTGAGGTCATGAGGGTCGTATCCAGTTCTTTTAGAGCTTACACTATGACCCATAGTCGAGCCAAGGCTTGGGGTCCAGCTACAACAGTTCCATTATGACCCATAGTCGGGCCAAGGCTCGAGGTCCAGCTACAGCGGATCCATTATGACCCATAGTCGAGCCAAGCTTGGGGTCCAGCTACCACAGTTACATACTAGGCCCAGTTATAGTAGTTATAGTATGGCCCATATTCGAGCCAAGGTTCGGGACCCAGTTACAGCAGCTACAGTATCGCCCATAGTCGAGCCAAGGCTCAGGGCCCAGTTACAGTAGCTATAGTATGGCCCATTGTCGAGCCAAGACTCGGGGCCTAGTTACAACAGCTACAGTATGATCCATAGTCAAGCCAAGCCTTGGGATCTAGTCACAACAATCACACGATGACCCACGGTCAAGCCAAGGCTCGGGTCCAGTTATAGGAGTCCAGGCGACTCAAAGATAGACACAACTACAAGAAGCCTATTAGGCTTGGGAACAACTCCAGAGAACGAGTATTCTTGAGTTACAGTATGTTTACGACCCTTAGTATCCAGATAGCATGAGTGTACATTATTTGTACTTATCGAGGTTTATGGGGGCCTAGTGAGGTTATTATATGTTGTTTGTACCTTCCAGGCTTATGTGAGTCCGGTTAGGTTCTTGTTTGTGTGTGTGTGTGTGTGTGTGTGTGTGTGTGTGTATATATGTTAGTTAGATAATTCAAATGGTGAGATCATTCAAGTTAAACTCTTACCCTCCTTTATGATTTGCTTTAGCTTTCTCAGCTTTCATTCAGTTATTATTTTACTGCCTTACATATTCAGTACATATTATACTGACGCCCATCTGTGGGGCGCTGTTTACTTGCCTGCAAGTGCGGATAGACGCAGTTCAGGGAATTCTTAGTCATCAACTGGAGTTAGCAGTTTATTCAGCTCCTTTCCTCCGGAGTTGATAGTTAGAAGAGGTTTGTTCTTTTGTTGTATAGTTTACGGGTAGGTTGAGGCCCTGTCTCGATCATTATTCCACTCGTAGAGGCTTGCAGGCCACAGATTATCAGCTATTAGCTCTGTTGTTGGCCATGTGAGGTCCATGTATGTTTTATTTCGTGTAATGGCCATGTGGGGCCTAGTTATCTATCAAGCAGCAGCCTTGTCAGCTATAGCATAGTTATAGTTGCCTGTTTTCATTTAAGTTATAACGAGACAGCATAGCGGCCTTGTAGGCCCGCATAGGATCCCTGTTATTGTGTAGTTATTGCTTAGCTGTCTTCTTTTACTGGTGGCCTTGTCGGCCAGAGGCTATATTTACAGCTGAGATATAGCTCGTTGTTTTCTTGAACTAAGTTGCTGGGATGTACCAGGAGTGCACAAGCCTAGTCAGGTTAGTCCAAATCCCAGTGTGGAACTAGGTTCCAGTCATGCCTCCCAAGGTGGGATGTGACAAACTTGGTATCAGAGAAGATCGTATCCCAAGGAGTCTACAAGCCGTGTCAAGTAGAGTCTTGTCTATTAATGTGTTGTGCACCACATTTTATAGACAGGAGGCTACGAGACATTATAGTGTGGTTACTCTTCTTTCTCCTCCAGTCATGCTATAGAGTTGTGATGTATAGGGTAACTCCCTATGCTGATGTTATTCTACTTATTTACAGAGAAAAATCTGACGCACGACGGACCGCGCCTGGTCGAGAATTGGATGTGGCAGCATGAGAGGGCACTAGTAGGGTACCCCAAGAAGAATAAGCTCGATCTGAGGGCAATAGGGAAATATCACCTCTATCTCACCAGCACTCACCACCGCACTCAGAGCCCTTTAGGGCAACAGATATATCAGTAACACCCCCAGCCATTCCTGTGCCATCAGATCAGGAGCTTAGGGGTGCATTTTACATGTTAGTCCAAATAATGGCTGCCCAGCGTCAGCCTCAACCAGTAGTACCAACTATTGTTGGGCCTACTGAGGGGACCAGTAGTTTAAGAGTCCGTGAGCTCCTTTCTTTGAGTCCCCCACAGTTTACATGGATAGATCGTAGAGAGGAACCCCAGAAATTCATAGATCAGTTGCAGAGAATATTCAGGCTTATGCATGCCTCGTCCATAGAATCAGTTGAGTTAGCAGTATTACAATTGCGAGATGTAGCAGTCCTGTGGCACGAGAGCTGGGAAAGATCTCGAGGTAGATATGCACCTCCACCTACGTGGCCTAACTTCTCTGAGGCTTTCATAGACCATTATTTGCCTCGAATGGTCCGGAAGGCCAGAGTAGAGCAATTTTTGCATCTAGAGCAGGGCAGAATGAGTGTTAGAGAATATGCATTGAGATTTGATTCCTCATACAGATATGCGCCCTCTTTTGTTGACATTATGCCATCTAGGGTGCACCGGTTTATTATGGGACTGGCGTCAGAATATGTGGAATCTTGCATTACGGCTACCCTGCGAGAGGATATGGATATTTCATGGATCCAGGAATGTGCTCAGAATATAGAGGAGCTCAGAAAACATCAGTACGCCATGGAAAGGGCAGGTCAGGAGCAACGTCGGAGGCTAGACCCACAGACTTTCAGGTAGACTTTCACGGTGGGCCCAGGCCCCGTTCATTAGGTAGGCCACCTAGGCCCCTGTTCCAGTAGCAATAGGCAGCAGATCAGATCACCGTAGGTAGTTAGGTCCCGATGAGAATTCAGGAGCGCTAGGCTCGCAGCAGCAGAGGGGGCCAGACCAGATGGTACTAGCGGTGCCACATTGCAGTACCTGTCATAGGCTACATACGGGGAGATGCAGGTATGGTTCCACCTACTATTATTCCCGTGGACAGGTGGGACACATAATGAGAGATTACCCGACTAGATGCCAGGGAAGTCAGGACCAGCAGAATAGATCCTCAGCAGGTTCATATGCCCCAGCGCCTTCTGCAGGGCGCAGGCCCTCAGCTCCATCCGGCAGAGGCCGAGATAGATTAGGGGCATATAGTTTAGGCAGCGGTCAGGACCGAACATATGCATTACCGGGGCGACAGGAGTCAGAATCGTTGTCAGATATTGTGACAAGTATATTAGATGTTTGCTCTCACTCAGTATATGCTTTGATAGATCCAAGCTCCACTTTATCATATGTTACTCCGTTAGTGGCTCGAAGGTTCGATATAGTGCCAGAATTGCTTCAACTACCCTTCTTGGTGTCTACACTCATCGGTGACTCTATTATTGCTAAAAAAATTTATCGGGGTTGTACAGTAGAGATTGTTGGTACCCAGAACTTAGCAGATCTAGTGGAACTAGAAATGATTGATTTTGATGTAATCATGGGTATGGATTGGCTGGCACCATGTTACTCCACTGTAGAGTGTTGGACCATAATTGTCGATTTCACTTTCCAGGGGAAGTAGTACGAGAGTGGAGGGATAATACAGCTACGCTAAAAGGTAAGTTTATCCTATCTTCGGGCAAAAAAGTTGATAGAAAAAGGTTGTATCTACCATATTGTTAGGGTTCGAGATGTGCAAGCAGAATCCCCGACTCTTCAGTCCATTCCAGTGGTTAACGAGTTTCCAGACGTGTTTCCAGACGAACTTCTTGGCATCCCTCCAGAAAGGGAAATTGATTTCTCTATTGACTTACTACCAGGTACTCAGCCTATATCCATCCCTTCGTACCAAATGGCTCCTGCTGAATTGAGAGAATTGAAAGAGCAGCTGAAAGATCTGTTAGATAAGGGCTTTATTAGGCCGAGTATGTCACTGTGGGGTGAACCAATTATGTTTGTAAGAAAGAAGGATGGCTCACTTTGCATGTGCATAGACTATCGGCAACTGAACAAGGTTACTATTAAGAATAAGTACCCACTTCCCAAGATAGATGACTTGTTTGATCAGCTGCAAGGGGAGAAATATTTTTCTAAAATTGACCTGAGATTCGGGTACCACTAGGTTCGAGTTCGGGAGAAAGATATCCCAAAAGACAACTTTCAGGACCAGGTATGGCCATTTTGAGTTCCTAATTATGTCCTTTGGGTTGACAAATGCACCAACTGTGTTCATGGATCTGATGAACAGCATCTTCAGGTCGTATTTAGATATGTTTTTGATAGTGTTTATCGACGATATTCTAGTATACTCCCGCTCAGAAGCGGAACACAGAGATCATTTATGAACAGTACTTCAGATCCTCAGAGACCGCCAACTATATGCAAAGTTTTCTAAATTTGAGTTCTGGTTAAATTCAGTAGCTTTCTTGGACCACATTATATCAGAGGCTGGTATTCAGGTTGATTCGCAGAAAATAGAGGCAATAAAGACATGGCCTAGACCTACAACTCCAATAGAGGTTCACAGTTTCTTGGGATTTGTCGGGTATTACAGAGGGTTTGTGGAAGGATTTTCTACCCTGTCAGCACCTTGACAAAATTAATCCAGAAAGTAGCCAAGTTTGAATGGACCGACACCTGTGAGCAGGGTTTCCAAGAATTGAAGAATAGATTGACATCGACACCATTCTTAGCTTTGCAGGAAGGTTCAGAGGGTTATGTTGTATATTGCGACGCTTTAGGAGTTGGGTTAGGGTGTGTTTTAATGCAACACGGGAAGGTAATTGTGTATGCTTCAAGGCAATTGAGAAAACATGAAAAGAATTATCCCACCCACGATCTGGAGTTAGCTGCAGTGATTCACGCCTTAAAGATATGGAGACATTACTTGTATGGGGTGCATGTAGATATTTTTACTGATCATAAAAGCCTCCAGTACATTTTCAAGCAGAAAAAGCAGAATTTGCGGCAGCGCCGTTGGCTAGAATTGTTGAAAGATTATGATGTGAACATTTTGTATCACCCAGGAAAGGCCAATATCGTAGCTGATGCCCTTAGCCGCAGATCCATGGGCAATTTTGCACATCTAAGAGCAGAACAATGAGAAATGGCCCGAGAATTTCACCGGCTAGCCAGTTTAGCAGTTTGGATAGTGGATTTAGAGGATAATAGGGTCATAATTCAGAATACAGTAGTATCTTCCCTGGCGGTAGAGGTAAAAAAGTGGCAGTATGAGGATTCTCATTTAACACAGCTCAGACATAAGGTTCAGCAAGGTGAATTATCAGCTTTTGAGGTAACTGGAGACAGGGTTTTGAGGTACAGAGGTCGCCTCTGCATTCTAGATGTAGCAGGGCTCCGCCAGCAGATTATGGCAGAGGTACACTACTCTCGTTACTATATTCATCTAGGTTCGACGAAGATGTACCACGACATAAAGGAGATATACTGGTGGCTTGGAATGAAGAAAGGTGTAGCCTAATTTGTAGCACAATGTCCTAATTGCCAACAGGTAAAAGTTGAACACCAGAAACCTGGCGAGCGAACTCAGGAGATGGCTATACCTATGTGGAAATGGGAGGCACTTAATATGGACTTTGTGACAAGAGTACCCCGTACCAGATGTAAGTTTGACTCGAATTGGGTGATTGTTGACAGGTTGACGAAATCAACTCACTTTCTTTCAGTTCGGACTACATTCTCAGCCAAAGATTATGTCGAGTTATATATGAAAGAAATAGTCTGATTGCACGATGTCCTAACATCTATCATCTCTGACAGAGGGGCATAGTTTACAGCTAAATTTTGGAAATCATTTCATAAAGGTTTGAGGAAACAAGTTAATTTGAGTACAGTTTTCCACCCCCAGACAGACGGCCAGGCAGAGCGCACCATTCAGTCATTTGAGGATATGTTGCGAGCGCGAGTGCTAGATTTTGGGGGAAGTTGGGATAAGCATTTACCCTTTATTGAATTTGCATATAACAATAACTATCACTCTATAATTCAGATAGCGCCTTATGAGGCATTATATGGGTGGAAATGCAGGTCTCCCATCGTATGGTTTGAGGTAGGAGAGGGTGAGTTAGTTGGACATGACACGATTCATCAGTCATAGGATAAGTGAAACTCATCAGAGAGCAGCTACTGATAGCCCAAAATCGTCAAAAGTCCTACTCTAATGTGCGACATAGAGACTTGGAATTTAATGTTAACGATTGAGTATTCCTTAAAGCGTCGCCAATAAAGGGAGTGATGAGATTTGGCAGGAAAGGCAAGCTTAGCTTGATGTTCATTGGAATGTATCGGATCCTCCGAAGGATAGGCCGAGTGGCATATGAGTTAGAGATGCCTCCAGAGTTATAGGGGACCTATACCGAGTTGTGCCAATTGAGGACATTCAAGTTACTGAGGAGTTATCCTATGAAGGAATTCTAGTTGCAATATTAGATAGACAGGTTCGTAAACTGAGAACTAAAGATGTAGCCTCCATTAAAGTGCTATGGAGGAATAGAAATAAAGAAGAGATGACCTGGGAAACTGAGGATGATATGAGATCTAGATACCCTCACTTATTCCAGGATTGACCCAGAATACGTGGTTGAGGTGAGATCATTATTTAGATGTTGCTTTATTACTTATGTTACTAGTACTATTCAAATATCTACTTTTATAGTGCGGGCTAGTTGGTTGTAGCATCTTGTGAGACACTTATGTTGGATTTTTCTGCGTTTCAGGTTTTTGGATAATTCATATTACAGGGGAGACTCTGCCAAAATTTTTCTAAGTACTAGTCAGAAAAGTTAACTCATTCAAGCCTTAAGATAACATTCGAGGACAAATGTTCCTAAGGGGCGGAGGATGTTACACCCCGTAAAATATTAACGGTTAGTAGGCGTATGCGTAGATTGTGATGAGTAAAGAGAGCTTGACGCGTGTACAAAAAGCCTCGGAAGTAGGGTCGGACGAGGTCAGGCCATGAGGGGTCAGCGCAACGTACCGGCCTACCTGCGCACTGGACAGCACGGCAAGCCAGGCAGGCCAGGGCATCGAGGGGCACGATGCGGGGGCTAGTTGGCGCGTTGGGCAGTGCGGGGCGCCAGCCCCCGCCACTGGACATGTATATATATAGGCCTTGCTCATTTTATTCATTTGATGAAGAGAACCCATGACTTAACTAGAAGGAGCACGCAAAGTTTCATGAAATTTTCATCAAATTACTGTACCAAACGTCATCCAAACATAAATTAACTTCGGGTAATGAGTTCTAGGCCTACGATAAGCATTTCTACGGAGTTATTTCTCGAAAATTCGCTCGGCATACCGGAGCTCCACCGAGTAAAAATTTTCAGAATTACTCCAAATTGAATCCTAAACAACCACAGGCATTAGGTAAGCACTTCTCCCTTATGAACTCTCGGGAAATTGTATGTTTTCAGCCGAGTTATTTGAAGTTGAATTATAGTTCATATTATTATCGGAAGTTATTGTTATTTGGAATTTAGTATTGAAATTGGCCCTACTCTCTTAGTATCAGGGTTGCAGTTGGATAGAACTGTTGGTTACAAGTTGAAACTCGTCAGTTAAACGAAAGTCAGCACTCGAGGTATGTAAGGTTATTCTTTTCGGCAATGTTTATATATAATTTAATTCATAAATTCTTCTACATAACACCTTTAATTCAATCTCCAACTTTGTATGTTTTCATGTTAACCTATCTTCTTTTTTTTCATCATGTTATAGATTTGAAAAAGAAAATTAATTGTTATGTCAACCCAAGTTGTTTATTTTCAAAATGATTTAACTTAAATTGTTTCATTAGTTGAGTTTAAGACCGATACAATGTTATCTCCGTTAATTGAGTCTTTATTGATATTATGTGATTTAAAATTTGTGTTATTTGTAATTGACATTCTTCATCTACTCATACATTCACAAGTTTCATCTATTCAGGTAAAGTGATCTCATCAGCTCATAAAAAATATTTTTTTATAAAATTATTAATTATTATAATTATACTCTTGTGCATTATTTGTTTTAGATAATACTGGAATGGAATCTGAAAAGGATTTCATAAAGAAAATTATGTCAATTAACAAACTTAATGCCATACAATTCTCATTGGATAATAAAAGTCTTAGTAATTGGAGCTGGATTGTAAAAGAATATAAAACAGGAACAAAGAAAGGCACCCGAATGACTATAACATTAGTTGACGGAAATGTAATAATTCTTTTTTGTGTTATATAATTCTA
>JACEIK010000833.1:282772-316572 GCA_018107945.1 Datura stramonium
CTTTACATTAACTAATGTGGGACATCTTAAGTATTTAACAAAGTAGTTAAATGATAATTTTGTCTATTATAGTCTTTTTTTTTTTAAAAATGAAGGCCCTTAAAAATATTGATTGAATTTTTTTCCTTTTATTAAAGAACTCTATAATAGACAAAATTGCCATTTAACTACTTTCTTAAATACTTAAGATGTTCCACATTAGCTAATGTAAGGGAAACATTCAAAGTTGGATGGCTATAAAATCACATCAAAGAGAAACATAATATATCCGATAGTGTCAATGGACGATGGCCTACGTTCTCGTTGGCCTCTACCCAAATTAATACTATGGTATAATTGTCATTTAATTATGTAACGATCCGTATGTCATTACGAAGGGAATAAGTATAAAATGCCCTAACTGGCCTAGGTGGTGCTTATAAAGGTGTTATCAAGTAAGGTAGTGAAATTTGGATGTTGAGGATGGGTTGAGAGCAGGAATTATGGAGCTACTGATTATGGGGGATCACTACAGTGGTGGAATTTCTACTGCAACGATACCGTCGTGATAGTCGGAGTCCCACCGTAACGGATGGGGAGAGTAACCATTGGATCCTCCATAGCGGTCTCCTGACCATTGTAGCGGATCTGCTGTAGCGGATGACGAAACTTAGAAAGTGGATTTTAAGTGAAATTTTATGAGTTATACTCCATTATTTCTAAAGAACAAAACTCTGAAACTAGAGGCAATCTTCCCAAGAGCTGAGTGATTTTCCTTCCTAAGGTAAGGTTTGCTTTGATTTTTATGTTATTTTGATTCCCTAGCCTCGTAGAATCAAGGGGGGAACCTCTAATGGTGAATTTCGGCTAGCAGAAGAACCCTAGGATGGTATAACTAGGGCTGAATCAAAGGAACTAATGGGGGTTGATGTTAAGTGTAAAAAAGGAGTAGTGACCATTTCATAATGTGTAGTTCTTATAGAATGTAGTTCAGGTTGAAGTTGAAACCTAGAATTAGGTGGAAGGGAGACTTTAACCTTATATTGCCTTAAAGAGAGTTTGAGGGAGTAAGGGTTAAGAATCAAGCAATGGGAAATAAGGTGGTTGTGATAATGGGTAGATTGGGGAGGGTTTGTATCCCCGAAACCCTTGTTTTAATTGTAGAATATTGAAATGGTGTTCCTTTCTTATCTTTAGACTTTGAGCATTCTGAGGCGTTGAGGAAAAGCAAGGCTCCAGCTGAGTGATTGTCGTTCGAATCCTCCAAATCGAGGTAGGTTATGGTTTAAAAGAGTTAGACTTTTCATAATGGTATGCATGGATGTACAAATATAATGTGTATGTTGTCTTTGGATCTTAAGTGCTTTAATATTCTTTGTTAGATTCCCTTTTCGTGACTCTAATGTGATGTGATTATCTGTGTAATGTGGAATAAAGTGTATATGTTATGCATGCCTTTGTACTGCTAAAAATGACTTAACCGTTAAAAAGGGTTAAGTTAATGGGGGTAGAATAAGACCTCCTAAAATCCAAAAAAAATGGCCTAATGTTAATGTATGAATTAATAGTATGAAGGTGGATAATATAAATATCCTACGTTGAGTGGCTCGTGCCCGAGGGGAGCATCCGAGTGAGAAAAACTAACTAAGTGGCTTGTGTTCGAGGGGAGCATTCGAATGAGCATATGAGTGGGAGCGTGTACCACGCCGGTATAGTACATGAATTTCTAGAGTCCTTTGCAGGTCATGATTGGAAGGGCATAAATAAGACCCCCTGGCATGTGTGTACATCGATGTTCAGTGATTAAGTGTTTATGGTTTCGTGACGGAGGCGTGTGCCTGGTATTTCACTATTTGTTCTGTTATTGATGCATGGTAAGAATTTTGAGACTCTGACTGAGTATGTGTATTTAACTGAAATGAACTTGTGATCATTTGCTTGTCTTCTAAATTCTTGAGGCTTGCAATGACTTGATAGATAGAATATTTGAAAGGGATTTAATAATTGGGTTATGCAATCTGGGAAA
Organism: Datura stramonium; assembly: GCA_018107945.1. NCBI lineage: Eukaryota > Viridiplantae > Streptophyta > Magnoliopsida > Solanales > Solanaceae > Datura > Datura stramonium. The sequence continues at coordinate 284,778 of JACEIK010000833.1, forward strand.
ATGACTCATTATATACCCTATGTGGTTACGTGATATTTACCGTTTATTGATGACTGTGGCATACGTAGAGGTTTGTAATGATGTATTGGTTGTGAAGAGTTAGTGAAATATGGAAGGTGCAGCTAAGTCGAGCTACTGCCAAGCAGTACTGCCGCACGGGACATGTTCTGCTGCGGCGAGACTGTGGCAGCAGTCAAGTGACCGCTGTAGCGATGCCTAATCCAGTGAGCTGGCCGGTTAGCCTTGAGAAGAATTTAATTCCTGAACTAAGTAAGCTTATGTATAGATGATGTTTGAATTAATTGCACATTTTTGTCTATATGTATGTGTGTTATTATGTAAGACCGGCCGATGATGCCTACCAGTACTGTGTTTCATACTAACGCTACTCTTGCACTTCTTTTCTGAGTGTAGAATCCTATCTTGGTAGTTCATCTCGACCTCACCTTTAGAGAAGCAGCGGATTATTGATAGGTGAGCAAAGTAAGATGTGCAGTTCTACTCCTCCGTTGAAAATGTCTCTCCTTCGGATATTTATAATTTCTCTTATTTCTAGTTTTTATCAATCTTAGCTATGTACTTGGACGTCTGAAGTGCAATGACAATCGTATCTTGGGATTTTTTGTTTTTTTGAGTTGGGTTTTATCGTTCCGCATGTTTCATTTATTTATAAAAGTGCTATCTTCATTCTAGATGTTGGGGTTTTATGAAGAATTAGTTGGGTTTGGACTATTCACCCACCAAGGGTTAGTGTGGGTGCCAATCACGACCATTCGAATGGTGATAAAGTTGGTATAAGAGCTCTAGGTTCGTCGATCTCATTGCAGTAAGATAGGTCTGGTAGAGTCTCACTGATCGGTGTGAAGACGTCTGTAACTTATCTTTGAGAGGCTACAGGACTTTAGGGAAACTCCCTTCTTCTTCTTTTTCATGTGATTACTTGATTTTAATTGGTATCTGGTGGTCCAAATTGGTATCTAACAACTCTTCTCTGTTTCTTTCACAGATGGTGAGAACACGTGCAGGCAGATAGGGAGGGAGCACCTAAGCCAGTAGCAGCAGCCGCAGTTTGTGGCAGAGGATGGGGTTGAGGTCGTGGGTGGAGGTCTGCCGCTATCAGAGGAGGGGCCTGTACTCCTGCTCCGTTTCGAGAGAGGTTTGCATCTCCCGTACCACTGGTAGTCCAAGAAAGGGTGGATGTGGAGGTGGAGGTCCCAGCTCAGGGAGAGACCGCAGCTGCTCCAGCATCCTCTAATGTCCTGGCTCAAGTCCTTAACCTTATGAGTAGCCTCGTGGGTAATGGGGCAGCACCAGAGACTCCTGCAGGGCAGTAGTTCAGGATATAGTATGCAACTGTTGTGGTTCCGAATATAGATGATATGTCAGAGGCTGTGATGTTTTTGAGGCAAGTAGTTGGACTGGTAATGATTGGGGAGGAACACGACCTATTTTGGAGGTTCACCAAGAGGAAGCCTTCCACTTTTTATAGGACTGAGGCGGAGGACGCCTATGAATTCATTCGACTGTCATGAGAGGCTCCACAAAATGGGGGCAGTGGATAAGTATAGGGTGGAGTTTGTCATCTTCTAGCTGATGGGCGATGCTCAGTTCTGGTGGAGGGTTTTTGTGGAGTGTAGACTAGAAGGGACACAACCATTGACTTGGACCCAGTTCTACTCCACCTTTTTGGAGAATTATATACACCGTACCCTGAGAAATAGAAGGCAAGATAATTTCACCATCATCGAGTAGGGGGGGTTATTTAGTAGAAACTTACGAGGCTCGATTTCACTCCCTGTCCAGGCATGCTTTGCCCTTACTTCCCATAGAGGAAGAGAGGATCATGCGATTTGTTAAAGGCTTGAATGTGGGACTTCAGCTATCGGCTCTTCAGATGGTTTCTGTAGGTAAGACCTTTTAGAAGGTAGTAGAGTATGTGAAGAATGTAGAGGGGGTGAGATAGGAGGGATACGCGAAGAACGCCGAGAAGAAGGCTTGGAAGGTTGGGTCTTACAGCGGCTCTTTTGCCCCAACTCTGGTACCGCAAGGCTACTCAGGATGCCCTGTTCAGTCAGCTATGCAGGTAACATCTAGGGGTCCATCAGGGAACACTCCATGACAAAAGGTATAGTCAGAGGGAACTAGATAATTTGCTCAGATTTCAGGGCTCGTCCTATTAACCAGCAGATATAGTCAGAGGGAACTAGATAATTCACTCAGATTTCAGGGCTCGTCTTATTTCTTCAGTTCTGGCTCAGAGACTGGTGATTGAGAAGGTGTGCCACAAGTGTGGAGAGTATGTTCTCATCCACATATGGTGTTCTAGGATTGGACAGGGTGGCCAGATTATTCCGCACCCAGCTCCTTGAGCGCCGGCCCCTACAGGGAGATGAGGTAGTGCATTTAGCAAGGATCGCCCCCAGTTAGGGAGGGGTAGTCAGCCAGTGGTTAGAAGTGGCACCCAGACTGGTAGAGAAGGTGCTCAGATCAGAAGGGGTGGTGTTAAGTCCAGTAGAGGGGTTGCACAGCCCAACCGGGGTGCTTCTCAAGCGGGTAGTCAGGCTCATTTCTATGCATTCTTGGGTAGGCCCGAGGTAGAGGCTTCTGATGCTATTATCACAGGTATGACTTTTGTGTTTGATAAAATGGCTACGACTTTGTTTGATCTTGCTTATACTTTTTCCTATGTGTATGCTTATTTTGCTTTGGAATTGGATCTTGCTTGTGATGTACTTGATACTCCTATCCATGTGTCTACTCCTGTTAGGGATTTGGTGGTGGTGGATAGGGTTTGTCGTGATTGCATTATTGACTTTATAGGGTTTGATAATCTGGTAGATTTAGTGATCCTAGACATGGTAGATTTTGATGTGATTCTGGGGCTAATATGGATACTGGAACCTCTTCATAGGCCAAATCTTCTGTAACCTGAACATCTTGGACTGGAACGATTCGGGAGGGATCTTCTATACACTTCCTTAGNATGCTAAGACCATCACTATATTAGGCCTAGGGTCGTCTAGATTGGAGTGGAAAGGAAATTGTAGCCCTGCTTGTAAGAAAATCATTTCTTATATTCGTGCCCGTAATTGATAGAGCGAGCGTGTTCAACATATCTAGCTTATATTCGGGATACCAGTTTTGAGGGTCCTTCCATAGAGTCGGTTCTGGTAGTTTGTGAATTCTTAGAGGTATTTCCAGCGGATATGCCTGGCATGCCGCCGGACCGTGATATTGATTTCTGCATAGATTTAGAGCCAGGAACTCAACCCATTTCCATTCCACCATACTAAATAGGAACCATATGAGTTGAGAGAACTCAAGGAAAAGTTGCAAGAATTGCTTAGTAAGGGGTTTATCAGGCCGAGTGTCTCTTCGTGGGGTGCCCCGATCTTATTTGTGAAAAAGAAAGATGGTAGTATACGTATGTGCATTGATCACCGCCGGTTGAATAAGGTAACCATTCAAAATAAATATCCTCTCCCTCAAATAGATGACTTATTTGATCAGTTACAGGGAGCAGCGGTGTTCTCGAAGATTGACCTAAGGTAGGGTTATCATCAGCTTAAGATTCATGAGACAGCTTTCTAGACCAGGTATGGACATTATGAGTTCCTAGTCATGTTCTTCGGACTCACTAATGCTCCAGTAGTGTTCATGATCTTGATGAATGGTATCTTCAAACCTTATCTTGATTCATTTGTAATTGTGTTTATTAATGATATCTTGGTATACTTTAAGACTAAGCAGGAAAATGAGAATCATTTGAGGATTATGCTGGGCTGCTGAAGGAGAAACAACTTTACACCAAATTCACCAAATATGAATTTTGGCTAGAGTCGGTATCTTTTCTGGGGAATGTGGTCTTCAAGGAGGGGATTAAGGTGGATCCACAGAGGGTTAAGACGGTTTGAAACTGGGCTAGAACTACTACAGGGACCGAGATTCAGAGTTTTGTAGCGCTAGCCAGCTACTACCACCAGTTTGTGAAGGGACATACATCCATTGCCTCGGTGTTTACAAGGTTGACTCAAAAGGATGTGCCCTTCCAATAGTCCAAAGAATGTGAAGAGAGCTTTCAAAAGCTCAAAACCTTTTTAACCACAACGCCAATTTTGGACCTATCGGTGGAAGGTAAAGATTTTGTAGTTTATTGTAATGCCTTACAGTCTGGATTAGGTGATGTGTTAATGCAGGAAGGACAAATTATTGTTTGTGAATTGAGGTACTTGAAGGTATATGAGAAGAATTACCTCACTCATGATCTGGAGTTGGCAGTGGTGGCGTTTTCCCTGAAAATCTGGAGACATTACCTATACGGGGCCCATTGTGAGGTATTCATAGACCATCGTAGCCTGCAATATGTGTTCTCCCAGAAAGACCTTAACTTGAGACAGAGGAGATGGATTGAGCTGCTGAAAGATTATGATGTGATGATCCTATATTACCCAGGGAAGACAAATGTGGTGGCCAATGCTTTGAGCTGGAAGACAGTGAGTATCGGAAGCTTAGCGTGTTTGGAAGCTACTCAGCAGCTGATGGCTAGAGAAGTCCAGAAACTGGCAAATAGTCTGATGAGACTTTCATTAACGGAAACAGGTGGAATCCTTTCCAGCATAGTGGCTATGTCATCATTGCTAGAAGAGATAAAAGTCAGACAGTTTGAGGATGTGAAGCCGAGCAAGATTCGAGACAAGGTTCTGCGGGGGGAGGCTAAGGAAGCAGTGCTAGATGACGAAGGGGTCCTGAGGATAAAGGGATGTGTATGTGTTCCCTGGGTTAATGAGCTGCTTAAAACCATCCTGGCGGAAGCTCACAACTCGAGGTACTGCATCCATCCCGGGGTCACTAAAATGTACCATGACTTGAAACGACATTATTGGTGGGGCAGAATGAAGAGGGACATTGTTGATTATGTCGCCCAGTGCTTGAATTGTCAGCAAGTGAAGTACGAGCACCAAAACCTGGGGGAGTACTCCAGAGGATGCCCATCCCAGAGTGAAAATGGGAGAGAATAGCGATGGACTTCGTGGTTGGTCTCCCAAAGATATTAGGAAAGTTAGACTCCATTTGGGTCATTGTTGATAGATTAACCAAGTCTACCCACTTCCTACCAGTCCAAGTAACCTATAATGCTAAGAAACTGGCGAAGCTGTATCTGAAGGAGGTGATTCAATTGCATGGGGTGTCAGTTTCAATTGTGTCAGACAGAGGTAATCAGTTCACCTCCCATTTCTGGAGGACCTTGCAAGCAGAATTAGGTACTAGATTGTACTTGAGTACAACGTTCCATCCGCAGATAGACGGGGAGTCAGAAAGGACCATCCAAGTATTAGAGGACATGCTCCGGGCTTGCGTGATAGATTTTGGTGGCCATTAGGATAAATTCTTACCCTTGGTGTAGTTTTCTTAAAACAATATCTACCATTCTAGCATTCGCATGGCGCCATTTGAAGCGCTGTATGGGAGAAAATGCAGATCTCCAATTGGGTGGTTTGATGCGTTTGAGGTGAGGTCTCGGGACACAGATTTGCTTAAAGATTCCCTGGAAAAGGTTGGGGTAATCCAAGAACGTCTGGTGGCTACACAAAGCAGGCAGAAGTAGTATGCAGACTGGAAGGTGAGAGATATAGAATTCATAGAGGGGGAGCGAGTGTTACTTAAAGTATCTCCCATGAAGGGAGTAATGCGGTTTGGTAAGTGGGGCAAACTCAGCCCGAGATACATTGGGCCATTTGAGATTCTACGACATGTAGGGGAAGTGGCTTATGAATTAGCACTGCCACCAGGACTATTCGGAATTATCCCACCTTTCATGTTTCCATGTTGAAGAAATACCGTGGAGTTGGGTCGTACATAATCAAATAGGACTCGGAGTTGCTGGATGAGAAATTTTCATATGAGGAAGCCAGTGGAAATAATAGATAGAAAGGTTCGGAAGCTGAGACTGATGGAGATTGCAATGGTAAAGGTCTAGTAGAAAAATCATCCCATAGAGGAGGCCACTTGGGAGACCAAGGCCAACATGCGGATCAAATACCCTCAATTGGTTGAGGAATCTGGTATGCTCACTCTTTTCCTTGTGTTTGTAGGCCGTTCGGGGATGAACAATATTTTAATTAGTATATGATGTAATGACCCATATGTCATAACAAAGGGAATAAGTCTAGAACGCCCTAACTAGCCTAGGTGGTGCTTATAAAGGTGTTATTAAGTGCGATAGTAAAATTTGGATGTTGAGAATGAGTTGAGAGCAGGAATTGGGGAGCTACTAGTTACGGGGGACCGCTGCAGCGATGGAATTTCCATTGCAGTGAGACTGTCATGACAGTTGGATTCCCACCATAACGGATCGGGAGAGTAACCATTGGATATGTGATCTTGTGCATATGTACGTGCTGAAGTCCTATTTTATAACTTAATGTTAGCCATGTTTTAAATTTAATTAATTACATGTTCATGTATTTGCGTATATTTTTGTGCCGAACTAACCAACATGATTAGCCTTTGTTTTGTAGGTGTAATAAGATAAGAAGAGGCTAATTATGATGATGCATGGGCTAGGAGGATGTTTGAATAAAGTTTAATGATGAAGCATGAACATGCCAAGAGAAGGAGGTTGTCGCGCCAAGGAGTGTGTTAAGCCGGCAGGGCTGCGCGCTAGGCAAGGTGCCACGGTAGGGGAATGTCACGTTGGGTATCATGTCATGTAAGGCATACGCGTGCAAGGGAAAGGCAGGAAGGAACCTTCATGTTGGCGCCGTATCACACCAGGCAAGCATCGCGACCAGCGCCGTGCCACGCTGGGTGACGCTCACAAGCGCATTCCATGACATGCCGAGACACCCCAATACAGTAGCTGTGCGTGATGCCTCCGTGCCACGGAGCTGGTGCTGCGCGATAGGCAGCATGGCATGGAGATGTTCCATGTCCGGCCAATTTTCTCAAAATTTCAGTAAGTATAAACTAAACCCTTAGCTTGTAAAATCATTTATCACAAAAATATTTTTGGAAAGCAGAGAGGAGCGAATGGAGAAGCAAAGAAATTCAGCTAGGGTTTAAAGTTTGTCATTCTCATTTAATCATTCTTGTAAGTTCTTCACTTTACACATGTTTTTGAGTGTTTGTATAAACATGAGTGGGTAAAACCCTTCTTCTATTGTTGAGGCCACATGATATGAATGTAATTGCATGAATTCATTTTTTGGTTCAAGTTTCTTTGTTGTTTTGTCTTGCATAAGATTAGTAATTGTTGTTTTAATACTTGATCACCATTGAAACAAGCGTGTTAAGCTTAGGAAAAATCTTGAAAGAGTAACCCTAGGTTAGAGCGAAAGAATGCAGGGAGGAAGTTCTTGTCTTCAAGATAGAATTCGCGATTAGGATAGTAATTATACCTAACTTGCCTTTCTTGGTTAATTTAAATGGGAAGATAGCTAGACACCGACTTAGATTTGTCACATCACCGCTCGTAGAAGTAGTTGTGAAACTAAGTTAGGTTAAATGATTAGAGGTATGAAAGTCCATAATCAAGGGTATAACCCCATAAACCACATCCATATTGTTAAATTGCTCACGAATTAGGATGTCACATTCCCGCTCAATGATGTAGGCGTGATACTAGTTTGTTATGTATAGAGGCTCGAAAGACCATGAACACTGCATATTAACTCTGTGAGACAATAATTGAATTTCATATACTTGAATCATTGTGAATTGTAGCATTGCATGATTGTCAGGCCTTAACTCTAGATGCTTCTTATTATTGTTTCTCGATTATCTCGCGATCACCACTAGATTTAGATACCAATCTTCAAAATCTATACAATCAACACTTGTGAAATTTAATTTAACACTTGAACTTGAATATTCACTGAATTAGTCGAGTCCCTATGGGTTCAACATCTGGCTCTTAAAGAGTCACTACATTACTTGTACGACCGCATACGCTTGCGTGTGCGCTGGGGTGCAACAAGTTTTTGGCGTCATTGTTGGGGACTGACATCGTTTAGTGAATTTTTAGTTTTTGTGTGATTTTTATTTTTCTGAAGTGTTGAAAAACTTGGTCTTAGTTCGTTCTATTGCAGGTAACAGGTTGTCCTTGCAGAACTGGTAGGGAATAGAGAGCTGGTGGAACCTTTGTTGGAGCCTGAATGCCAATTACATTTACTCCGGAGAGAAGCTCTAGAGCAAAAGTTGTAGCGCTTATAGGAGCAAATACGAAAGAATCCACCAGTTGGGCAGATAGAGTTATTTCCTAAGCAAATGGCAGCCCGACCAGTTCGCGAAGTGGCAATCCCACTAGTGACAAATGTGACCCCCAGTATTCGCAAACCAGAGCTTGGAGGAAACTTTGAGCTTAAACAGAGCATGGTGCAGCTATTACATTCTAGTGGGAATATCACTGGAATGACACATGAGGACCCATAACAGCACTGACAGAACTTCTTAGAGATCAATGACACTTTCGTCCCCACCGGAGTGTCAACTGATTTTGTCCGGTTCACCCTCTTCCCATTTTCATTGTTGGGAGAGGCGAATAGGCGGTTAAAGGAAGAGCCACCGAATTCAATCAAATCTTGGGACGACCTAACAAGGAAGTTCCTTAACAGATTCTTCCCTTCAGGCAAGACTGCAAAGCTTAGAAGTGAAATCTTAAGTTTCAAGCAGCGGCCGGAGGAGAATTTATACTTGGCTTTAGAGAGCTTCAAGTCATCGCTGAGGGACTGCCCCCATCACCAGCAGTCTAATGAGGTGTTAGCCCACACCTTTGTGGAGAGCCTAGACCCATATATGAAAATCTTTCTAGACTCCGCATCGCGTGGGCAGACACTTGAGAAGACATATGATGATCTATACACTCTACTTAATAGAATTGCTCAAGGTAATTCAGAGTGGCATAGCAAATCATCTAGAGGGGCAGGAAAGCGAGAAGCAAGGATGATTGAGGTAGACAGTGTCAATGCCTTGGCAGCATAGTTAGCGTCACTGCAGCACCAGATGATGACTCAATTCAGCACACTGAGTATGAATCAACCACAGGGACAGGTTAATGCAATTTAGCAAGCTCCAAGATGGTGTGAAATTTGTGGGAATAATGGGCACAATGTAGACTCTGGCGGGGCCAATCCAGAGTCAGTCAATTTTGTAGGTAATGTGCAGAGGAACAATCAGAATTATGAGAACACCTACAATAAAAATTGGCAGTCACCCAAATTTCTCTTGGGGTGGTAATCAGAGTCAGAGCTACCTGAAGCCTTAGCAGTAGCAGTACAGGCAGAACAATGGCCAAGCCAATAGTAGCAACATTGAGGAGATGTTGCAAAAAATCATCGCTATTCAGACCTAACTAGTAGAGAATTAGGCAAGGATGGCTTCAGACTTGAAAAATCAGCAGATGGCCACTAGAAATCTAGAAAAACAGATGGGTCAGTTGGTAGCTGCGCAGCGTACCAGACCTCAGGGAGGATTACCTAGTGATATAGATACAAACACTGACATGTCAATGCCATCAGTCTAAGGAGTGGCAAGTTGTTGGCTGATGCACACCGAATGAAAACAGAAATGAGGTGCAGCCAGAGCTAGTCAGACAGGGTCTATTAGCTGATAGAGAGGATAAGAAGAGGGATGCAAAACACAATGCACAACCATCATTGCAGCCAACACAGATACCACCACCACCAGTCCTACAAAGGCTCAAGAAGAGCAAGGAGGAAGAATGTTTTAAGAACTTCTTTGATATTTTTAAAGAACTTCACATCAATTTTCCTTTACTTGATGTCTTATAGGGTATGCCAAAGTACTCCAAGTACTTAAAAGATGTGGTGGCCAATAAAGTGAGGCTGATGGATGTCCAAATAGTGGCACTTACTGAGGAGTGCAGCTAAAGGGTGATGAGCAAGATACCGAAAAAGCTCAAGGACCCAGAGGCTTTGACCCTCCCCGTACAAATTGGTGAAGCTAAAATCATAGGGGCTCTGTGTGACTTAGGGGAAACAGTAAATTTAGTGCCCCTATCTCTGTTCAACACCCTGGGATTGGGAAAGCCGAGGCTCACAAAGCTGGAGACAAGTCAACAGTGGCACTGGAGGGAATTATTGAGGATCTTCTCATCAAAGTAGGTAAATTCATTATACCTGCTGAATTCATCATTCTTGATTTTAAAGTTGATGACAAGGTATACTTGATCCTAGGATGGCCTTTCTTGGAAGCTGGAGGAGCTATCATTAATGTGAGAGCAGTTACCTTTAAAATGAGGGTCAATGATAAGGAAGAGCTCTTTAGAGTCTACCAGGAGATCAACCCACCCACAAACTATAGAGATCTTTGTAAGATTAGTGTGGTCTCAAATGCTAAGTGTGGGGTGGTAGATTCCATGGGTCCACCGTTGCAGGACATGTTGACACTTCAGCCCGAGTCTGATAGAAAGTAGAAAGTGAAGAAGATGATAGAAGACAAGAGGGACAGGGTGGAGGCTGTTCCCTCTAACAACAAAAAGAGAAGAAGATGGTTCCCGAAAGGGAACACTTGTTTGAGGATACCCTAAAAAGGATAGTCCACGTCGTGCCGCGATGTAAAATAAGGCGCTGCTTGGGATTCAACCCAAGAGTACCACATGTACACTTTCTTTTCAGTTTGATTGTGATTTTGTTTATTTTTCACTTGTTGTTGTTTGTTGTGGTTGTTAAGCACAAATTTAGGGGAAAATTGAGTCCCCATGAGAGTGAAAGCTAGGGAGCATGATAAAAAGATGAGTGTGGGGTCAATGACCCACGTGTTCAAAAAATAAAGAAAAATACGCTGTTAGCTAGGCCTAGAGGCCTTAGGACGTATCTCTCACCCTTGTTTAATTTTAATTGATGCTTTGGGGACATATCATATTTTAAGTGTGGGGTGAGGAAAACTTTAAAATTTTGTGCTAAGTTATTTCAGGTGAATGTGGTGCTGAGTATTATGTTTTGGTTGAAAAAGTTTGAATTGAGCATAGTTTACTCACCCTTTGGTTTTTCTTTTCAATTCTTTTACGAAGGAGGGCACTTTGAAATGAGAAATAAAAATTTTCCTTTATTTGTACATAACTTTTCAGTCATAGCTAGTGTTACACCCCGTAAAATGTTAGCATTTAGTGTGCGTGCACATGGATTTGTAACGAATAATAGAAGTTTGACGTGTGCGGGAAAAGCCTCAAAAGCAGGGTCAGGCAAGGCCAGGGCGCAAAGGGCCAGCGCAACGTGCCAGTCGGCCTATGCAAGGGGAAGCGCGATGCACTGGCACCATCAGCGCACGGACCAGCGTGGGGCACCCCTATGCCACTGGCCATGCACATATATATATATATAAGCCCTTTGTTCATTTCATTCATTTGTTAAATGAAACCCATGACTTAAACCAGAGAGAGCACACAAGTTTCATCAAATTTCCATCAAATTAATGCTACCAAACACTGTCCAAATGCAAATTAACTTCGGTTAATAAGTTCTAGGCCTACGGGAAGCATCTCTATGGAGTTACTTCTTGAAAATTCACTCGGTATACCGGAACCCCGCCTAGTAAAGGTTGTTAAAATTACTCCAAATTTAATCCTAAACAGCCGCAGACATTAGGTAAACATTTCTCCCTTCTGAACTCTCGAGAAATTATGAGTTTTTAGCTGAGTTATTTAGAGTTGAATTATAGTTAATATTATTATCAAAAGATATCGTTATTTTCCGAATTTAGTATTGAAATTACCCCTATTCTTTCAGTATAAGGGCTGCAATTGAGTGGAATCACCGATTACAGGTTGAAACCTACCGGTTAAACAAAAGTCGGCGTTTGAGCTATGTTAAGGAGAATTCCTTTAGAAAGTTATTCCTGTCGTATCGTAATATGACCTAAATTCTCATAAGAAAGCCAGAAGCATGTATATTGTGGTTAGCTACTACCGTTAGTTTGAAATTAGCATTTTCTATTTGGATTGGGACTGACCCTACCCTATATAGCCTTCCGTTGTCCAACCTCAGGGTTACTAGATGTGTCATTGCCTACGGGGCTATATGGATCACTCCAAGGAGAATATGTTGTCCCAAGGGACTCTACTTAGGCCCAAGGGCCATATTAATGTCCATCCATGGCTGGACCTCTATTTTCTGCCGTATCGGCATCACTGACCCTCGTCGAGCCTACGTGCCCAGGATGTAGTTACAGGAGTCCACCAGACTCAGAAATAGCTATAGGAGCATAACAGGCTCAGTTACAGACCCAGGGGATAGGTAGGTTGGCTACAGTTACCTGTTGACTTATTTTGACCTTGTTAGGGGTATATAGATTGAAGTGTGCTTGCTAGGGCTTATGGGGGCCCCGAGCGGGTTATTTTGTGGTGGTTGTACCTTCCAAGCTTATGGGGTCTAGGTAAGGTTCTTGTTTTCATTATTTATTGTTAGTTATATAGCAGGTTGTAGGGAAATGCAGGTTGTATTGTATCTCTTATCCTTCCCACTGAATCATTTTCAGTTTCATTATCAATATTATTCAGTCATCTTCATTACCACCTTACATATTCGATACATATTGTACTGACACCCATCTTTGGGGTGCTGCATTACTTGCCTGCAGGTATGGCTAGACGTGGTTCAGGACCCCCTAGTCATCAGCCAGAGTCAGCGGTCTAATCAACTCCTTTTTCTCCAGGGTTGTTAGTTAGAAGGTTTGCTCTTTTGTTGTACAGTTTATGGTAGGTCGGGGCATTGTACCAACCATTATTCCACTCTTAGAGGCTTGCAGGCTACAGATTCTCAGTTGTTGGTTTAGTTGTTGGCCTCGTGGGGCCTATGTATGTTTATTTTGCGTAATGGCCATGTGGGGAGTAGTTTAGCTTTTAGTTAGCAGCCTTGTAGGCTTTAGTACAGTTATGATTACATGTTTTCATTCTGCTATAACTAGACATCATGGTGGTCTTGTCGGCTCGCATAGGATCCCTTTGTGGTGTGTTGTTGGTTAGCTGTTTCCTTGTTATAGGTGGTTATGCAGCCTTGGCGGTCGGAGACTTTGTTTACAGCCGAGATATAGCTCGTTATTTTCTTAATTTGTAGAGCATGCATGCACTAGAAGTGCATAAGCCCAGTCAGGTCAGTTCAGATCCCAGTATGGCACCAAGTATCAGTCATGCCTCCCAAGGTGGGGCGTGACAGTTAGGGACTTTTCCCCATGATGGATGGATGACGACTGTCTTGAGGGAAAATTAGTCAATATTGTTGTGTTTCAATCTTGAGCTGATTAATAGTTTGATGTTTTTGTTATGTGTTGTATATGATTGTGAGATGCAAGTGGTTTTAATTGAGAAGCATGTTAACCAGTTGTATAATTTTGGTTGAGACACCTAGGCTCTTAAATGTGACTTATGTGCTTAAAGCTTAATTTTGAATTCTTATGATTAGCTGAGTTAAGAGTCTATTGAATTTGTCTTGAATTGAGCATGTGCTATGAGTGTAAGGTTTTTGAATAATCCATGTTATTGTGTAGTGTCTAGAACATTTCTAGTGTGTATACAAAACGAAATGAGGGATGTCGATTGTAGGAGTTGATTTAGGCATTTCTTTGAATGAGCCTAATTCTTATCCCTCGCTTTACCTACCTTGAATGTCTGATCCTAGTTAGCCCCATTGAGCCTTAATCCTATTCTTTGATAGCTGCAACATAAGATTAATCCTTTTCTTTCAATAGCCTTGAAGTTGATCCAAAACTCCTAAGCTTAAGTGAAAAATGCAAAAGAGTAACGGAGTAAGAATCGTGAAAAATAAGGAAAAATAATGGTTGTGGGAGTTGAAGAAAAGATTAAAGGTGCACTTGTTTGAAAATACATAAGTATTGGTATGACGTAAGAGAACAAAAGAATGAAAAAGTTGCTTAAGTACTCCTTACTAGTAAGCTAAGTGTGCTTAATGAAATGGGAAAACAAAAGAGGAAATTGATGAGTGAAAAGAATAAAGGTGAAGTAAGAGAAGAGATGTTTGTAATAAAAGTGTGATGTATTAAAAGCGCTTGGGGAAGATAGTCACTATTACTGGCCAGAATAGTACCTATCAATCCCTTAGCTTACATTACAACCCGATAAGTCCTACTTGATCTTACTTTCAAACATTCCTAAATGAGTGAAGTAAAACACTAAAGGCAAGCTTATGGGTCAATATATGTTGCATGAGAATTCGTTGTAAGAGTTAGCGTCAGTATTATTCATATACCCATGTTTATGTAATTTGAAAAATTGAGAGTGAAAATGGGTATCTCCCTTGTTGTGAGAGCACATGTTTGAGGAAGGATGAATTTCATGTTGGACTACTTGATTGTTTAAATTGCATGAGTTGCTGAGCTTAGAGTCAATTCTCGAGGCTAGGAGGTCTTAACGTAGTTGTATGGATTTTAGTTGGTTGAACATATCACATGCTCTATGTGAAACTTTCTATATAAAACAATCGTTGTAGCCTTAACTTTTATCGTCTTGATTCAATTGGTCATATGTGAGTCCTTAGTGTGCATGAGATGTAATAGAGTTGTTCGAGAACGAACAAGGCTTTAAGTTTGGGTTAGTGATCTTGGGCATATGTACGTGCCTAAGTCCTATTTTATAACTTAATGTTAGCCATGTTTGTAATTTAATTAATTATATTTTCATGTATTTTTGTATATTTTTGTGTCGAACTAACCAACATGATTAGCCTTTGTTTTGTAGGTGTAATAGGATAAGAAGAGGCTAATTATGATGATGCATAGGCTAGGAGGAACTTTGGAATGAAGTTTAATGATGAAGCATGAACATGCCAAGAGAAGGAGGTTTTCGCGCGAAGGAGTGTGTCATGGTGGCAGGGATGCGCGCTAGGCAGCGTGCCACGGCAGGGGAATGCCGCACTGGGCACTGTGTCAAGAAGGGCGTGCGTGCGCTACAGCAGGGCAGGAAGGCACCTGCGTGTTGGCGCTGTGTCACGCTAGGCTAGCTGCGCTAGCGCCGTGCCACACCGGGCGATGCGCACCAACGCACGCCATGACATGCCGAGATGCCCCAATCCAGTAGCTGTGCATGATGCCTCCGTGCCACAGAGCTGGTGCTGTACGATAGGAAACATGGCACAAAGATGTTCCATGTCTAGCCAATTTTTGCAAAATTTCATTAAGTATAAATTAAATCCTTAGCTTCTAAAATCATTTATCACAAAAATATTTTGGCAAAGAAGAGAGGAGCGAAGGGAGAAGCAAAGAACTTCATCTAGGGTTCAAAGTTTGTCATTCTCCTTTAATCATTCTTGTAAGTACTTCACTTTAAACATGTTTTTGAGTGTTTGTATGAACATGAGTGGCTAAAATCCTTCTTTTAGGGTTGAGGACACATGATATGAATGTAATTGCATGAATTCATTTTTTGGTTCAAGTTTCTTTGTTGTTTTGTCTTGCATTCTTAGTAATTGTTGTTTTAATGCTTCATCACCATTGAAACGAGCGTGTTAAGCTTAGACAAAAGCTTGAAAGAGTAACCCTAGGTTAGAATGAAAGAATGATGGGAGCAAGTTCTTGTATTCAAGATAGGATTCGCGATTAGGATAGTAATTATACCTAACTTGCCTTGCTTGGTTAATTAAACGAGATGATAGCTAGACACCGGCTCAGAATTGTCACATCACCGCTCATAGTAGTAGTTTCAAAACTAAGTTAGGTTAAATGATTAGAGGTACAAAAGTCCATAACCAAGGGCATAACCTCGTAAACCACATCCATATTGTTAAACTTCTCACGTATTAGGACGTCACATCCCCGCTCAATGATGTAGGTGTGAGACTAGTTTGTTATGTTTAGAGGCTCGAAAGACCATGAACACTATATATATTTACTATGTGAGACAACAATTTAATTTCATATACTTGAACAATTGTGAATTGTAGCATTGCATGATTGTCAGGTCTTAATTCTAGATGCTTCTTATTATCATTTCCCGATTATCTCACGATCACCACTAGATTTAGATACCAATATTCAAAATCTCTTCAATCAACACTTGTAAATTTAATTTAACACTTGAACTTGAATATTCACTGAATTAGTCCAGTCCCTGTGGGTTCGACATCCGGCTCTTAAAGAGTCACTGTATTACTTGTACAACCGTATACACTTGTGCGTGCACTGGGGCACAACAATCTACCATAACAGTGTCCTGACCGCCGTAGCGGGTCCGCTACAACAGAAAAGTGACTGCTGCAGCGAAAGACGAGAATTAGAAACTGAATTTTAAGTGGAATTTCAAGGGTTATACTCCATTATTTCTAAAGAATAGAACTCTAAAACTAGAGGCGATCTTCCCAAGAGCTGAGTGATTTTCCTTCCCAAGGTAAGAGTTTTCTTTAATTTTTTCATTATTTTGATTCCCTAGCCTCGTAGAATCAATGGGGGAACCTCTAATGGTGAATTGGGCTAGCAAGAGAACCCTAGGCTGGTAGAACTAGGGCTGAATCATGGGAACTAATGGGGGTTGATTTTAAGTGTAAAAAGGGAGTAATGACTATTTTCTGATGTGTAGTTCTTATAGAATGTATTTCAAGTGGAAATTGAAACCTAGAATTAGGTGGAAGGGAGACTTTAACCTTATATTGCCTTAAAGAGGGTTTGAGGGAGTAAGGGTTAATAATCGAGCCATAGGAAATGAGGTGGTTGTGATAATGGATAGATTGAGGAGGATTTTGAATCCCCGAAACTCTTTTTTTGATAGTAGAATATTAAAATGGTGTTCCTTTCTTGTCTTTAGACTTTGAGCATTCTAAGGTGTTGAGGAAAGGCAAAGGCTCCAACCGAGTAATTTTCATTCGAATCCTCCAAATTGAGGTAGGCTATGGTTTAAAAGAGTTAGACTTTTCATAATGGTATGCATGGATGTAGAAATATAATATGTATTTTGTCTTTGGATCTTAAGTTATTTAATATTCTTTGTTGGATTCCCTGATTTCGTTAATCTAATGTGGTGTGGTTATCTATGTAATGTGGAATAAAGTGTATATGTTATGCATGACTTTGTACTGCTAAGAATGACTAAACCATTAAAAAGGGTAAATTTAATGAGAGAAGAATGAGACCTTCTAAAAGCCATAACAATGGCCTAATGTGAATGTATGAACTATTAATATGAAGGTGGATAATATAAATATCCTAAGCTGAGTGGATCTTGCCCTAGGGGAGATTTCGGGTGAGCAAAACTAATTGAGTGGCTCGTGTTAGAGGGGAGCATCTAGATGAGTGTATAAGGGGGAGCCCCACGCCGGTATAGTACATGGATTTTTAGAGTCCCCTGTAGGCCATGATTGGAAGGGCAGAAATAAGACCCTCTGACATATGCGTACATCGATGTTCAGTGACCGAGTGGTAATGGTGTCATGACGGAAGCATGTTGTAACAACCCGCCCGACCGTTATAGCACCTCGGCCACCTAAGAGCGGGTTAATTTAAATTTTTAGAATTTTGAAATGAAATCCCTAGAAAATAAATGGCGTAAGACGAACAAGTTCGAATGGGCCAAGTCATAATACGTGGACCCAGGCGCACATCCTCCATGGCGAGTTACCCTTCGCCATAGCGGAACCACTGCAGCGAGTGACACGAACCAGTGTTCCCAATCCCGTTTTGGTTAGAAAATTAAAACCTATTTTCTAAAAAGGGTCTTAACAAAAAGGCCCAAAAATAGAAAATATATTTGTGGAAAAAAGAAGAAGGTCTAGGAGGTGAAGATTCGTCCTCCATAGCTAGGACTTTCTGTACAAACTCAGAAATCGGTGCAAGCATGCAATTGGGAACGTCTTGATGATAACTTGGTGCCCATGTAGACTATAGTTTACTCACTTTGGTGTTAGACTTTGATTAGCTAAATATATACGTGTGTATGGTTGATATGCTTTTGATGGGTAGGATCGAAACTTAGATAATTTGTTGTTGATTAATTGAAATCGATGTGATTCTGAGGATGGATGGATTAAAAAAAGGGATAGTGATATCCTCGTAATGTGAAAACCCCTAGTGAAGGGATTGCATTAATAATTAGTTTATGTGTAATGACATATGTGGAATCAAATTAATTGTACGTAGATTGACCTTCGGGCATTGTTGTTAAATATTTTTTCCGTGTATAGAATAATAAAGTCATTCTTTCCGAATTGAAATCTTGGACGACTATTCATATAAATCACTCTTATAGGATGCAATAGCTGAACGGTTAATAGATTATGATTATTAGAAAACATAGTTGGAGCCCATAAATTAGAGTAGTTAAACTTTACATAATGACCTGTATGGGCTGCGGTTAATATTGTATTGCTTGGGTTGGTGAAACTTGTCCGAGCTTTGGATGCCAGTCCTCGTGACCCTCCAGTTAGTCAAGGCCCTCTGCCCCTACACCATCAGAGTATCCACCAGCTATTGCCTGTTTCCTTCTACATCTCGGGTCTTTAGCTCGTCCCCGAGAGGGTTTGGCAGACCCAAAGCTTCATTGATGGCAGCGGGGGTCAAGGTGATCTTCATACCCCTAATGTAAGCCACCAGCTCGTCCTGGCTCCCAACCACAATTGGGAGGTTAGCATAAAACTCCTCACCTAAGCCTCATTAGCCTTACTACGATCCTCTACCACCAAACCCCAGGCGATCTCCTAGAGGAGGGCATAAAACTCTGACGCCTTCTCCTCTACATGTTGCATGACAAACTCCCTCTCATGCAACAAGTCCTTCACAGCCTATTCATTGTGTCGGAACTGACACTGGTCGTTTACGAAGTGAATAGTTCTCGGTATGGATGCTACTGCTAAAGGCCGTCATGTTGATAAGCATGCATTGATAAAAAGTATTAGAAGGGGGACCAAATGACTAGGAGAATGGAGTATGAGAGAAAAGAAAAATTAGGGTTCAAGGGGGAGTCACTGCCTAGATGGACCGCTGCAACGGATGTATGTCCGTTGCAGTGTGTTCTCCTTAGCAGAGATAGGTCCGCTATCATGGTACCGCTGTACCTATCATAGTACTGCTATAGAATATGCCGTATTCCCCAGACCTTCGAACCCCATCAATAGAGGTTGAAATTCCAACCTCCGAATTTCTTCAATTAAACTACAGCTTGGGCAAGGGAAGAACTTGCCCAAGCCCTAATGACAATAACCCACCCCAATAGGGTAAAGATTCAAGCCCGAAAGCTTTAAGGAAGTCAAACGACCACCCTACCCAAACCACCTCATTTTTAACCCCACAACCCCCATGAAATCGACCAGAAACACACAAAGAACAGTAGAGATCACCTGAGAATGTAACTATAAGCAATATTCTACGATGATATATCCTTGAATTCAAAAGAATAGAACCTACTCATATCGCCCTATAACTACTGGAAAA
The DNA here is from genome assembly GCA_018107945.1 of Datura stramonium. Lineage (NCBI taxonomy): Eukaryota > Viridiplantae > Streptophyta > Magnoliopsida > Solanales > Solanaceae > Datura > Datura stramonium. The sequence continues at coordinate 304,161 of JACEIK010000833.1, forward strand.
CAAAAGCAATAGGCAATACACAAAAATCATTCACTAGAAAATGAAGTAATGAAGCCATGAGGATAAGGATTACTTGAGAAATTGAGGAAAATCACCGAGAGAATTGAGAGGATTTTCACAAAATAGGAGGGAAAAAGTTGAGAATGAAACTCAAACTATCTATACAGCCTTTTACTAACCCTGTTATCCGCTGCAGCAGACCATTTTCCACTGCGGCAGAATCGCTATAGCGGGAAACCCATTCGTTGCAGCGGACGGTTAAAAAAGTAACGGTTCGAATTCTACCATAGGGCCCCACCATTTCAAAAACAACTGCTCCGAGAAGTCCAAAAAAATCAGGAATACCTAGGACACCCGAGCCAAGAATAAGAATCCAAAACACCTAAAAGAGGGGTAATTGCGTAATTTGATGCTCGAGCCTTGGTCAACCCCATATGAAGATTTATAGCTCTGTAAGAAATTATCAGACCTACTTGGGAAAATTTTATAGCAAGGTGTAATATAGTAGTCCTGCAATGATAAGTCCGGGTACTAAGACACAGAATCGATAAGCCTAGGTGCCTGCTAAAAGTGGGGAAATCGATGACCAATGTTAAAATCAACCAGGGTGAATAAAAACCCCCACCTCTATATCGTTGTTCCATTCGGGGATGAATAGATTTTAATTGGTATCTGATGTAACGACCTGCTCGGCCGTTATAGCACCCCGACCACCTAAGAGCGGGTGAATTTAAATGTTTAGATATTTGAATGAAATCCCTAGAAAACAAATAATGTAAGATGAACAAGTTCAAATGATCCAAGTCATAATACGTGGACCCAGACACGCATCCATCACGTCGGGTTACCCTTTGCCGTAGCGGAACTACTGCAACGGTAAAAATTCCTACTGCAACAGGTGACACAGACCAATGTTTTTAACCTTGTTTTGGTTAGGAAATTAAAACTTATTCTTTAAAAAGAGTCTTAATAAAAATGCCCAAAAATAGAAAATAGATTTTTGAAAAAAAGAAGAAGGGCTAGGAGGTGAAGATTCATCCTCCATAGCTAGGACTTTCGGCAAGAGTTCAAGAATCGGTGCAAGCAGGTAATTGGGAATGTCTTGACGATAGCTTGGTGCCCAGGTAGACTATGGTTTACTCACTTTTGTGTTAGAATTTTATTAGAAAAACATATACATGTATATGGTTGATATCCTTTAATGGGTAGGATCGAAACTTAGACAATTTATTGTTGATTAATTGAAACCAATGAGATTCTGAGGATGGATGGATTAAAATAAAGGGGTAGTGATATCCCCGTAATGTAAAAACCCCTAGCAAAGGGATTGCATTAATAATTAGTCTATGCATAATAACTTATGTGGGATCGAATTAATTGTATGTAGATTGACCTTTGGGTGTTGCTGTTAAATATATTTTTCGTGTATAGAATTATAGAGTCATTATTTTTGAAAATTGAAATCTTTGATGGCTATTCATGTAAATCATGCTTAGAGGATGCAATAACTGAATGATTAATAGATTATGATTATTATAGAACATGAGTTGGAGCCCGTAAATTAGTATAGTTAAACTTTATGTAATGACCTCTATGTGCTGCGGTTAATATTGTATTATTTGGGTTGGTGAAATTTGTCTGTGTTGATAGTTTTGAAAAGTTAATTATTAAAATAAGCTGGATACAATAATTCCTCCAATATGGTGGGCATGATAGAGATAAAATACTAGATGGGGAAGAAACAATTCGTGGGAGGATCTAGGAAGGAAACTGGTCAAAGTACTGCCGAACAGTACTGCTGCAAAGGGTATTGTACCACTACGACGAGACTGTTGTGGCGGCAGTAACGCCGCTACAGTGGAGCTTAAACCATCGAGCGGGCCAAGTTGTAATTTTCTTGTGATGTATTAATGTAACTGATATTATTTCTATTTGGATACAAGATTGGGTTCGGAACTATGTACTGGAATTTACTTGTTGATATGTATATATAACTCTTATCGTGTATGAATTATTATTTGTTGTGCTTTGATATCCGTCCCAAGATTGAGAGGAGCGTTAGTATCTATCAACCATATGCATGAGATAACGTATAATATAAAAAGGTAAATCATTGATATAATGGTGAATGTGAGGCTTGGGGCCAAAGGGAAAGAACTTGGATGAGTAGGATGGTACCATTAGACTCTGAATGAGGGTTGGAGACATGAGTGGCTCGTGCTCGAGGTGAGAATCCGGGCGAGCGATATGAGAGAGTACACAGACAGGTATGGATAAAAGACCATGCATTTGGGTGTACGAATATGAGTATACAGATAGGTATGATAAAGGTTTCATACGATTGGGTGTATAGTACATGGATTTATACAGTCCCCTGCAGGTCATGACTGGAAGGGCAAGCATAAAACCCTCTGACATGTGTGTGAAATAATGTGACAGAGTCTCACCGATGGATGATTGTGATAAAGAGATTCTGCGAGATGGATTAATTATACATACGACTGCAAAGACAGAAATGCATAGTTATATAAGTGTGGTATAGAATATACTTACATGATTTGTCTTTAGGTGAGAAAAATATGTGGAATACCGTGTATGGCTACAAGGTTTAGGTGTGATATCTTATGGCATTTTTGTGCTATGGAGACATGTATGTGCATGTACTTTAATGTTTGGGGAAAATTGACTCCCTAGATATGTTTTGATGACTTCTGTGTGTACTTGAATTAGGTAATCTGTATTTGTGATTTAATGTTTTGTTTTAATTGGTTTTGTGGGTTATGAAAGGTTGCATGACGGGTTCAAACAAAAGATAGTGAATTACCGTGAAATAGTGATAAGTTGGTAATTTACAAACTCATTAGGCTCTTAAGTTTGATTTTTTTCTTAGTTTTTGAGTTGATTATATGGATTTTATGCCCTTTTTGCCTTTTTTGTGTGAAGATACCTAAATGTGTAGAAAAAAGAAAAAATGGAGAAAAAAGAAGGAAGTGAGATCAAATCAGTGGTGCACCGACGAAAACCAGCGAAACGCCGGTCAAAAGCCGATCATCACTGCCTCTGAGGAAGAATTCCATCGGCGAAATGCAAGTTTCCAATGGCGACTCTCCGGTCCAGTCATCTAATGACATCTGATTTGCTGGAGTAAAGAACAAAGACTCGCGGTTCACGGATTGAGATCGACTAAACGCCGAATGAACCGTCGATGTTCACTGGAGTTTAGTGATGGCTCAGATAATGTACCCGGTGGTTCACGGATTTTAACTGGCAAATCGCCGGTACCTCCACCGATTCTAGAACGCTGCTAGGGGCAAAATTATCCATCACGGAAAAAGAGAGAGAAGATGCCCTATTTTCTTGGATATAAATTCTAGAGAAAGTACTGTGTATTGAGAATATCATAGCAGAGCATATCATATCATCTTTTTCCTTTCTTAGCTTTAGAACATTCCATTTGCTGAGGAAAGGATGATTTGATTGGTAGAATTTGCAAAGTACTATTCTCTTCTTCTTCTTAATAGTATGGTACAACCATTGTTAAAGACATTTTTGTGACTTGATTTTACTACTCTTGTTATTAAATTTAATGAGTTTATTATTAAATGTGCTTTTGAATTTCTTAATTATGAGTAGCTAAATCATTAACTAGAGGTGTGTGATGATGAATACTTAATTAGAATGGGTATTGCTAGAGTCATCTCTATATTGTTTAACTAAGTGTAAATCTGTTAGATTCTCTTCAATTTATAATGGAAGATCCATTGATTATGATGTGGGTCTATTTGTTCTTACTTGATTGTTGCTTGTAAAAGAATAATTAAGTATTGAAGGAGAATTTAATAGTGGGTATGGATGAGAGATTGTGAAATTGGCCTAGAAATAGCCAAAATTGCAGTCTCACTCCTAATTACTAGCTAATAGCTAGAAATTAGTACAACTATTAATCCAAATCTAATCTGGTTGAGCTAATAGTGGCTAGAGATTTGATAAAACTCTAGTAAGAGGTATTTATAAAGTTGAAAAGCTGTAATTACCCATTTTTTCGAGATTATTTACACTAATTGAACTTATAAGATGACCTAGCATGTCCCTATCTAGTTAGTATATCATCTACACCACACCTCTAGTCTTTCACACTCTTGTAGACAACCTTAGTGATTTTTCTATTAAAACACAACCGAATTAGCAATTATAATCTACTACAAATTTCAATCTCCTCCAACTTATTTATTTTTATGTTAATTCTAAGTGGTGCAAGTTAACTTCTATTTCTCAACCGACACTTGTAATTATCACTCACTAGTCCTTGTGGAATTTGACCCCGACACCCGTCAGGTTAATTTTTTTGATACTTCGGCCGTGTTTACCCTTCCTATGAGGAGTATATTTTGGAAGTTATCAAAAATGGCGTCGTTGTTGGGGACTAGCGCTTGATATTCTTGTGTTGATTGTTATCTTGAATTAGTTCGACACCATAGTTGTTGCTACTAACCTATCACTGTGTGGCTCATGAGTAGTTTCGGAGGATGGTCATGAGACTCGAAGGGGGTGCCTTGTGTGGAAACCATCAAGCTAGTAGACAAGATGTGGCGTAGAGAGGGGAAGAAAGACGCAATGTTACTGGACATGATGAAGCAAATGGAGTTGTTGACGAACTATATGAAGGGTTTCTATGCAAGATACAACCAAGCCAACCATGGTTATGAGTATGATTATCATGGAAATCAAGGTTGGAACAATGTTTGGTCAGTTGATACGAGTAGCCGGGAGAGGAATGAGTCAGTCCCACCACATATGGAAAGTACTCTCGAAGTTGTTCTTGAAAAGATCCGTTCAACTGAAGAGGGAGTTCAGGATTTGTGGAGTGAACTATTGGACCTTACAACCACCGTGAAGAGTCATGATGTAATAATTCAATAATTAGAGGAGCGAATGAACAAGTTAGCATCTCAGGTGGCAGCTCAAACAACAGAAACCAACACGTCCCCAACTCAGGCCATTGTGGACAATGATATATTCGAGTGGGAAATGGAGGAAGAGGTTGTTGGAGAACTTATTGTCGATGTCATTTTGAAAGGTGAAGAACTCGAGGAGGTTCATCATGCGCGTAAGGAGATAAGAAATTATCCTTTCCTACCAAGAAAGATGGACCTTGATTTAAAGAATCGTACAGTTCCTCTGTCACAACCATCTATTGTGACACCACCGAAGATAGAGCTCAAACCCTTGCCACTCACCTACAATATGCATATTTTGGGGAGAATGAAATGCTCCCGGTTATCATTTCAGTGAAGCTCACCCCATTTCAAGTAGATAAACTCATTGAGGTATTGAAGAGGCACATTCGAGCTATAGGATGGTCAATAGCTGATATCATTGGTATTCCTCAGGGGATTTGCACTCACAAAATTAATCTTCAAGAAAATTGCAGCCCATCAGTTGAGCATCAAATGCAGTTGAATCCACCTATGCAAGAGGTGGTCAAAAAGGAGATTATTAAATGGCTAGATGCAGGTGTGGTATATCCTATCGCAGATAGTAGTTGGGTAAGCCAGATGTAGTGTGTGCTAAAGAAAGGAGTCATCACGGCTGTTTCGTATTAAAAGAATGAATTAATAGCTACTCGTCCAGTCACTGGATGGAGAGTTTTCATGGATTATTGTAAGTTAAACTACTGGAAAAAGAAAGATCATTTCCTGGTGCCATTCATTGACCAAATGTTAGACCGATTGGCCTGTAAAGAGTACTATTGTTTCTTGGATCGATACTCGGGATACAATCAAATTTCAATTGCACCTGAGGATCAAGAGAAAACCACATTTACATGTCCCTATGAAACTTTCACATTCAAGAGGATGCCTTTTGGTCTTTGCAATGTCCCTGCAACTTCCCAAAGATGCATGATGTCCATCTTTTCTGATATGGTGGAAGATACTATAGAAGTCTTCATGGATGACTTTTCATCTGTGGGGGACTCATTTGATGACTATTTGAAACATTTAGACGAGGTATTAAAGAGATGTAGTGAAACAATTTTGGTCCTTAATTAGGAAAAATGTCATTTTATGGTCGAAGAAGGGATTGTGTTGGGACACAATTTCTGAAAAAGGGATTGAGGTGGATCAAGCTAAAGTGGATGCCATTGCTCAATTACCTCCACCATGTGTCATGAAGGATGTTAGGAGTTTCCTCGGACATGCGGGTTTCTACCACTGATTTATTAAAGATTTCTCTAAGATAGCTCATCCCCTATTTCGACTATTGGAGAAACAGGCAAAGTTCAATTTTGATGAAGACTGTTTGAAGGCTTTTGTGGAGTTGAAGGAAAGGTTGATTTCTTCTCCGATCATTATAGCACCTAATTGGTCAAAATCATTTGAGCTCATGTTCGATGCAAGTGGGGTGGCATTAGGAGCGGTCCTTGGTTAGCATAGAGACAAGATTTTTCACCCAATCTACTATGCTAGGAAAGCCTGAACAATGCACAAACAAACTACACAGTAACAGAGCAGGAGCTACTCGCTGTTGTGTTTGCATTTGAAAAGTTCTGGGCATATTTGCTAGGAACAAAAGTGGTGGTGCACACGGACCATGTAGCGCTTATGTAATGGCCAAGAAAGATGCTAAGCTAAGATTGATCAGGTGGGTTTTGTTGTTGCAGGAATTCGACTTTGAGGTGAAGGATCGTAAGGAATGTGAGAATTAAGTGGCCGACCATCTATCGTGCCTAGAGATAAGTGGGAAGCCAAGAACACATGAAGAGATCAATGATGTCTTTTTGGATGAGCAGATTCTAGCCGCAACCCACGATGTAACACTGTGGTTTGACGATTATTCTAATTACCTGGACAACAACAATGTACCCGAAGGTTTAAACTTTCAGCAAAAGAAGAAATTCATGCATGATGTTTGGAAATTCTTTTGGGATGAACCTTACCTCTTATGAAGTTTTGCGGATGGTTTAATACGTCGGTGTGTTCCAAAAGTAGAGGTGTCCCAATTTTAGAGGCTTGTCATTCTTCACCTATTGGAGGTCATTATGGGAGTGTGGGAATAGCAGCGAAGGTGCTACAATGTGGGTTTTATTGGCCTATATTACATCAAGATGCCCATGAATTTGTGAAGCTATGTGATCGATGTCAAAGGACAGGGAGTACTTCAAGGCGGCATGAACTTTCGCTAACACCGATATTAGAGGTTGAGTTGTTCGATGTATGGGGGATCGACTTCATGGGCCCTTTTGTAAGCTCTTATGGAAACATATACATTTTGGTTGTAGTTGATTATGTCTCCAAATGGGTGGAAGTTGTTGCACTACCAAATAATGAAGGGAGGAGCGTAACAACCTTTTTAAAGAAACATATCTTCTCGCAGTTCGATACTCCCAGAGCCATCATTAGCAATGGAGGTTCTCATTTTTGCAATCGAGTATTCAGTATATTGCTAGCTAAATATGGTGTGAAGCACAAAGTGGCCACCCCTTATGACCTACAAACTATCGGACAAGTGGACGTCTCAAATCGGGAAATAAAATCCATCTTGACTAAAACAATCAATGTTAACTGCACCGATTGGGCACATAAGTTAGATGATGCCTTGTGGGCCTATCGGATTGCACTAAAAATGCCAATTGGAATGTCTCCTTATCAGCTGGTGTTTGGAAAATCATGTCACCTCCCGGTTGAGTTAGAACACAAAGCTTTGTGGGCATTGAAAAGTTTAAACCTTGAACGGGGAAGAGTTGTTGAAGGTCGAGTCCATAATTTACATGAGTTGGATGAATTCAGAATGAAGGCATATGAGAATGAAGCTATTTGCAAAGACAGAATGAAATATTATTATGACCAAAAAGTGTTGCAGCGTAGTTTTGTTCCAAGGGATTGGGTATTTCTGTTCAATTCATGACTACGACTATTCCTCGGAAAATTAAAGTCTAAATTGTCAGGTCCTTTTAAGGTATCTCAGGTGTATGAGAATGGTGCCATAGAACTCCATGGAGAGAATTGGAGAAAGTTCAAAGTGAATGGTCAACGAGTTAAAATATATTTGGGGTTGTTGGAAGAGGTTGGCCGAACAGAGGCTGTATATCTCGATGAACCATAGGCCCTGAGAGACCTCCGTAGTGCCACAACGTTAACTAAGGCACTTCTTGGGAGGCAACCCAAGCATATTTTATTCACTAACTCTTTTTATATGTTTTGTTGTTTTTTCTAGGTTAGGATGGTTTACTTCAGGAAGAGCATGAACAGGGCGGACCGACGTTAGACCGGCGAAACACAGGTGGTAGTTTGTGAAATGCCGATTGGGCGTCGACCCTTTCTAGTGCACTAAAAGATTTAGGGCAAATCGGTGACCCAAATAGTGAAGAGTAGATGGCATTTTGTGAAATGCCGAAGGGGCGCCGACCCTTTCCAGTACACTGAAGGATTAAGGGAAAATCGGCGACCCAACTGGAGAAGCGCCATGTCAAAGCATGAACCGCCGGTCAGTTGTCGTTGTTAACTAATGTACCTGGTAGTAGTTTTGTCATCGGTTTCTAACCCGAAAAGACGCCAGACACATTCCACAACACGCCAGTCATCCACCGATCTTATTTACAGAAACACGCACATGTAATATTAGCGGAGGACAAATCAGTGAATCGCCGGTCCATTTCGGCGATCGCAAGTGTGCCCGTGGTGGACTGTCTTTGTTTTCCAGAAAATGCCCAAACCTTCACACTCCCCCATTTTTCTTTTCTCTTTTTTCCACCAGATTTCATTCTCCTAAAAACCTCTCCTTACCACCTAACCTCTATTAATAACTACCACCTAATCACCCAATCAAACTCCCCACCTTTCAAACTTAAATACCCTCAAATCACTTTCATCTTCTTCACTCCACTTTCACCTCAACTTAGCAGTAGTACGCAAGAAGTCTCAGTGGTGGTAAGTTTTTTTGTCACTCATGCTCTAAGGTTCCTAATTCTATTGGTGGTACTTTGCTCATGATGTTTCATGACCCAAACAGAGGCCCGGATTTGCAACACAGGACAAGAAGCCTTGCGTGACTCCAGGTCAACCCATGACATGAACATACATCTAACTCAATCAATAAAACTGAAGAATAAACTAGATAATCATAGTGGAAGTCTAAATTAAACATAACATCAGAATACACAATCGGAAGCTGAATATATCCTTTGTCTGAAAAGCCTCTAAACATGACGAGTTGATGGGACAAGACCCCAACTAACTCAACAAAACTGAAACTGAAAATACATAGAGAAAGTCTGAATAAGTCTAGTCCTAGGGAGATGAGGACTCACCAATGACGTAAGATGCTAACTTTGAGAACTGACTATGAACAAGGCTGAGCCTGAGAGCCGGGTCCTGTATCACGAAACGATACATCATAGAGTATGCGGTTAGTGCATGGAATGTACTGAGTATGCAAGGTAAGTAAAACCACTTAAGTAAGTAAAATCATTTAAAGACATGCATAATGTAAATCATGAACAATAAGAATCTGAGAGTAGGGCTTGCATGCATTCTTTCTGAAATCATGATCTCATCATAACATAAATATCATCATAACTGAACCGATTGACTCAAAGCTGAAGTCTGATAGTAATGAATAAAACTGAACATTGAGTCAAACCTGCTTTACAACATATACATATATAGAAATCTCATGAGTGATAAAAAAGCATAACTAAAATCATGAGGAACAATGAGAGACTCGTCTTTTAACCGACATACCATGATAGAGCTTACGTGGTCCCAACTATCACACTCAAGTGGGTAGAGCCATCCAAAGCCTTGCCAGAGTTAGGAATGACACCATGATATTGATATCAAGCTCATGGCCCAATGGGATAGGGGATATCTCACAAGGGAGGTCCTAAAGTAATATATAATATAGTATAAACCTACATTGGCGCGTTGTTCTAAGGCATAGGATGATCAACCCTTAGCCTACTCAGTGCTAGACACTACTCCCAAAACATGCATATGCTCTATATCATTTTTCAATGAAGCTCAACATCATCTATTGACGAAGCTCAATAATCAAATATATCTTAAATATGAAATCATGCATATGAGAAGCTTTAACTCAAACCATACCACAAGCTGAAAGATAATTGGGAGTGTTCGCTCCAAAACCATGTGGTAAGCTTAATTTGAGAAATCATAAATCATACTTAAATATGTGGGCATTTCCCAATACTTTCTCATGCTTAAAAATACTCAATTCACATCGAAAACATGATTATAAACATGGGTAGCTTGAAAAAATGCTTTTCATCATGCTATCTCATCATACTCATACATTCATCACAAATCTCATCTTTCATGAACTTCTCATCAATGGGCTTTATAATTCATAAAATTAGAAGTATGATTTTCAATTGAAAACAATATAAAACCTACCCATGCTTCATGATTCAATAGTAGAAGCATATTTAAATCATACCCATGTAGAGAATTTAGGAAATTCATGCATTGGGTTAAAACCCCATAGATTTGGCATAGGATTTAGAGAGGGATTGGGCATGGATGTGAAAGGAATCACCCATTTATAACTTTACATACCTGATAGTAGCTGATTCTTATACTTCTTTAAATGACCAATAGGAATTGAAGAGAAATTGAAGAACACTAATCTTGATCACTGTCACGCCCCGCCTTGGGGGGTATGACTGGCACCTGGTGCCCTACTGGGACCTGAACTGCTAGACTGCTGAGCCTTAGCACTTCTGGTGCCTGGCTGGCTCTAACTCTGGATTCAAGAAAACGACGGGCTATATAACGGCTGTAAATATAGCCTCCGACCGACTAGGCCTATAGCCACCTGTAAGTAAACAACAGCTAACCAGAACAACAGTAGTATGAAGGAACCTATGCGGGTTGACAAGGCCACCATGCTGTCTAGTTATCTCTAAATCAAGAAAACAGGTGCTAAACTGCCACGTGACCAACAAGGTCACCACTACCAACTGAGTAAGGCCCCATACAACCATCATAATAAGCTAAAATGTACACACGGCCTCACACGATCGGTATAACTAACCACAGGGTATACACAATCTGTAAGCCTCTAAGAATACTGATAATATGGTCGGGATAGGTCCCCGGCCTACCCATACTGTACAACAAAAGAAAAGGGATAATCCTCTAGCTATCTAGCTCCGGATGACTGGAGCTGATGACTCTGTGAGCTGGCTGGAATCACGAGGGATCGGCTCCTCGTCTATGAGTACCTGCAGGCAAGTAATGCAACGCCCCAAACGGGCGTCAGTACCGCTGGTACTGAGTATGTAAAGCAACAACTGAAAAATATCTGAAAATAACAATACAACTGATGGAACTGAAATAGAAAGAAATAGACTGAAACTGACTAGAAATATGAATCTAAATTGTTTTCAACTATGCTGGAAGGAGTAGGAGTCATACTTGGAAATGTATCGCTCTACTGTCGATCTACTCGTATCTAGCATAACATGGCATAACATAACATAACATAACATAGCATAGTACACACAAACCTTACCCGGCCCCCATAAGCCGGGAGGTACAATCATCACGCAATCTATACCCCTACCCCGGTCATCCCATCTCCTATAATAACTATAAGCATCCTGCCGATCCCCTGGGTATGCACTTGGGCTCACTGAGCCCCTGACTATAACTATACCTGAGTCTGGGGGACTCCTGAATCAACACCCCGGGCGTACCCACTCGACGGGGGTGTATAAAAGCCGACCAAGGCAAAATATGGGGAAACCGGCATCCCATCTTCGTCCCCTGGGGTATGGCATGCCACTCCGTAGAGCGACGTATCCTCTCCCTCTAGCGGACGAGTCGATACAGCTATTAACCCTGGGGCGGTCATGAATGCTAGGTAATCCAACCCCAAAACAATACAGTCAGGTCTTAACTAGTAATACTATCTGCGTATACCACATGCTGAACTAGTGACAATAATGTGTATGTATATACTATGTGCTAAAACTAAGGATAGTGATATGTATGTACTTAATACATGCTGAAACTGATAATGGTATATATACAATCTTCTGTCATACTGTGCTGAGTCTAATGCTGAACAAGATACAGTTTTTCTGCTGGGAATCATGCTGTATAACTGAGTTTCATAATAACATGATTTACTATTTCTACCATGCTTTATTAAACATCATTTTAGGCTACCATTCTATTTCTGAAATACCTTACAGGAACTTATATTGCTTTACTAAGTTTCGACTTAACACGATAATATCCTAACATACTTTACTAAATCACATATTGGGCATGCTGTACTATTTTGTCACTTCCTACTAGAATTTATATCGTGCTAGTAAGTTTCATGCTACACATGACATGATGTTGCTAATATCATACTAAAATGCATACTAAACATAATTTGCGGT
>JACEIK010000834.1:3889-28593 GCA_018107945.1 Datura stramonium
AGTTGGGTTAAATACGAGAGTTTTAATCCATAGGCAATAATTCTTGACTAGCAACCGGAGGAAATATTAATCAAATTGTATCGATAATTTATTTCTCTACGTGTTCGTTTTAGTCTCAGCATGCTCATACTTATAGTTCAGACTCAATTTGTATATTCAATTTAGACTTAGTATAACTTAGGAAACTAAATATCAAAATCTCTTTCACATTGTTGTCTGCATTTTTAGAGTTAAAGTTATTAACACTTGAGTAGATTGTTACCTTAAGTCCAGTCCTTGTGGGATCGATACTTGGCTTACTTGAGCCATTTTACTACTTGTTCGACCACGTGCACTTCATCAATTTGAAAGAAATAAAGTCTGGCATCTGGTTCCAAGACCAACCAATCGCACTGTTATTGGGACCAGGTGGGTCTTCAGGAACAAGCTGAATGAACAATGAGTCACTACTAGAAACAAGGCTAGATTGGTAGTCCAGGGATACAATCAAGAGGAGAAAATTGATTATGATGAAACCTTCTCTCCTGTGGCAAGAATGGAGGCTATTCGAATGTTGACTACTTTTGCTTCCTTTATGAAATTCAAATTGTTTCACATGGATGTTAAAAGTGCCTTTTTGAATGGATACCTAAAGGAAGAAATTTATGTGAAGCAACCTCTGGGTTTTGAGGACATTGATCGACCTCATCATCTGTACAAACTGGACAAAGCGTTGTATGGACTAAAGCAAGCTCCTCGAGCATGGTATGAGAGATTATCCAGGTTTCTCCTAGACAATGGGTTCAAGAGAGGAAAAATTGATAACACTTTTTTCCTCAAGTCAAGAGGGAGAAATCTGCTCATTGTTCAGTCAAGCAGGACAGAGCTGGAAACATGATCTACCAGCAGAAATACATCAAGGAGCTTCTCACTAGATTTCACATGGATGATGCCAAGCCAATTGATACACCCATCGGAACTGCTTCAAAAATGGACAATGATGAACCTGGTATTCCGGTGAATGAGACTATGTACAGAGGAATCATTGGATCACTTCTATACCTAACAGCCAGCAGGCCAGATATTGTGTTCAGTGTGGGGATGTGTGCTCGATTTCAAGATTGTCCCAAGGAATCTCATTTCAAAGCTGCCAAGAGAATTCTCAGATATCTTAAGGGAACCACGGACTTAGCTCTTTTCTACCCATGTGGAGGTTCGTTGGATCTTGTTGGTTACTCTGATGCCGACTATGCTGGGTACCTGGTTGACAGAAAAAGTACCTCGAGGATGGCTCGTTTCCTAGGCCCCTCACTAGTCTCCTGGGGATCAAGGAAGCAAAATTCAGTGGCACTTTCTACGGCTGAAGCAGAGTATGTGGCTGCAGCTTCGTGTTGCGCTCAGTTATTATGGATCAGACAACAGCTGGAGGATTTTGGAGTTCTAACTGAATGTGTGCCATTGATGTGTGACAACACTAGTGCTCTCAACATGGCTAAGAACCTTGTGCAACACAAGCGAACCAAGCACATTGACATCCGACATCATTTTTTGAGAGATAATGTGGAAAAAGGGAACATTCGAGTGGAGTTCTGTAGAACAGAAGATCAAATTGCAGACATTTTCACTAAAACCTTGAACAGGGACCAGTTTGAGAGAAATAGATTGAAGCTGGGGCTGATCAAAATGAATTAACTCTACCTTCTATTTTCCCCCTCTGAACTATAATTTTCTTTCCTTGGCTATGATCAGNCCCCTCTGAACTATAATTTTCTTTCCTTGGCTATGATCAGAATGCAGGTATCCTTGCAAGGTTGTGAATGGTGTGCTTAACTCAGTTTCATACCCTTACAGGTATACACGCATGGAGGATGTGAGGAAGCTAGAAGTTGACAAGATAGAAACTTGGCACATTTTACTCAAACTTTAAGACGGGACCAGGTCCCGACCAGATAAGTATTATTTCTTCACTTATGAACAGATTGTGGAAATAATATGTGAACTGCCAAACTTTTCCCGCTCATTCACCCGATACCTGGTTACTCGGACCGTCTCCCCCTCACTCCTTTAAGCCTAAACGTCTTCTTGATTAGACACGTCTCTCTCTCTCTTTAAAACCCATCAACTGTCACCCTCTCTCTCACATTTCAAATTCTCCTCTGCTAAAAGAAAACCAACCACTTTCTCTCCTTCTCTTCACTCAATCAAAACCCTCTCCGTCTTCTGCAAAACTCTCTCTCTCTTTTCTTCACGGCAATAATGTCTCACTCCCCCTTATCTTCCAAACAAGTGGAAAACCCTACCACATCCTCCCTTACTGTGTCTGAAACGGTTGAGTCGACACCCTCATCTACTCCTTTTGAAATCCCTTTCTCAAAAACCCAATCCTTGGCCCCTCAACCTCCATTAGCCGATTTGAACATAGCCTTAACGACAGTTTCTGACCCCTCAGGTCCGTCTGATGAATCTACTGAGCAAGGCTTGGAGAACCCCATATCTGCCACCCCTCTCGCCACTCTCCCTATCCTGAAAATTGTCTTCTCTGTTGTATTTGACACATAAACCCCCTCTACTAACCCTGTTTCCGGTACCTTTGTGGGAAGTTTCACAAGGGATGAAACCTTCCAGCAACCTGGTTGCACAGTTCCCTCCACCTCCGTAGTTGGGTCACCAGAGAAAAACGCTTCTAAGGCTGATGCATCTGAGCCCATCCCTGAAATCTCCTCTCCCTCTACTACCCACCTGACGTTGCCTCGTCCCCTAAATGGGATGGAACTCCCCAAGATCTACACATACTCTCTAACCCAGGTGCTGGTGGGGAGTGTGAGGATAGTGAGGATAAACAACCCCTTCTATGGAAAGTTCGAAAAATCATTTCTCATCCACCAAAGGACCAGTCAGGGGACCAGGTTCGCTCACTTCACACCAGAGCTTTAGCAAAGAAACTTTTGGCCGATGCCCTGAAGGAGATCCAAGATCAAACTGCAAAGCGGCGAAAGCTAAAAGGGAAAATGGTCAC
The DNA here is from genome assembly GCA_018107945.1 of Datura stramonium. Lineage (NCBI taxonomy): Eukaryota > Viridiplantae > Streptophyta > Magnoliopsida > Solanales > Solanaceae > Datura > Datura stramonium. The sequence continues at coordinate 6,885 of JACEIK010000834.1, forward strand.
TGACGAGGAAGATATTCATCCTGACGTTGTGGTTGTTCAGGAAGATGGGGAACAACAAGGAAGGGATACCATTGAAAGGGGGAAGGCAAAGACAACTGGTGTAAAGAACAAAGGGAAGGGCAAAGTTCCCAATTCCGGCAAGGAGAAGACAAAGTCAGTTCCAAAAGGAAAAGTGATGACTACCCAGAAAGGAGAAAGCAAGCTCAAGTAACATCAAAAGTTGTTGTGGAAGATCCTGCAGAGGACTCTCCCTCCATTTCTCAAGGCAGAGTTCATCGAACGAAGGGACCTGGTGCTCCTTCCAGAGTCAGGTCTCAACCGAAGTCCTCCATGTGTCTGACAAGAGAGGAAAGGCAGAAAATCATGCAATCACAGAAAGTGTTACGGGGCAGAGTATTTGATCCTGAGATTATAGACATGGATGGTATGGCAGAGTTGGTTGAGATAGTGAACTTTCAAGAATGGAGGCATTTGTTTGTTCCTCCAGTTCCTACTTTGCATGAGTCAGAAGTTAGAGAATTCTATCATGAGATTGAGTTTGCTGAGAACGAAAAAGAGCTTTATAGCAAAGTGAATGGGGTGACATTCATGCTGAATGAACAAATACTCAACACCATTCTAATTGTGCCTGTTGGAGGGATCAAGTCGGTGGAAAATGAATGTGCAAGAAGAAAGTTCATCTCACTCATTGTCAAGTTGGAAAAGTATACTGGGGAACGTGTTCTGAATAAACAGATGAAGGGGGAATATCAGTTGGTTTTTGAGTTTGTAAAAAAGGTTCTTCTTCCGAGAACATAGAAGAGGACCATTGCTGGTGTACCTGACTTGTTCTTGATGGAAGCCCTTAGTACCTTTCAGCCAATTAACTTGGTTGGGGTAATGATTGAGCACATGCACAAAATAATGAATGTTAAGGATGGTAAGCATGGTCTTGCATATGGGTTCCTACTGAACAAAGTTTTCGAATTTTTCAATGTTGAATGTGGTCAGGGGACTGCTGGGTCAAAGGAGTAGATGTTTTCCCTCACAACTCTTGAGGAGTGTGAGTGTGTCTCCAGACGAGGAGGAGTGAAGGGTCAATCTCTTATGTCTGATCTGATTAGCTCCCAGGAAAAGTCCACTGCAGAAATTGAGCGACTCATAGGTTTGCTCACTCAAAAGGAGGTCGAGATTGTGTGCCTTAAGGCCAACCAAGTGGAGGAACCGGGTCTAGTCTCTGCACTAAAACAGTAAAATGAAGCTCTCAAGGCAGAGGTCAAGGAATTGACCAGAAAATTGCTTCATGCTCATGAGACATTTAATGACCGCATTTCAGCTCTCCTGCCCAAATTGTCTAGACCATGATCACCTACCTCTCCTGTCTCTTCCCCTTTCTATGCCCCGATGACAATTTCCCTATCAAACCTTTGTTCCTTTTATTTTGGCAGCTGCAGTTTGTTTCTAATCAATTCAGTTTTAAAGTGTTTTTGTAATACTGGCCTGACTGAATGAACTTGCGTTTGTTGTTGCCTTGTTCCCATTGTCTATCTCTTTGCTTGTCTAATATCTCAATCATGTTAGTGTTGCCCCAGTGGCCATGAGTTATCATATCTATGCTTTCTTGCTTAGGTTTACTGTGGTTCTTTTTAATGATGCCAAAGGGGGAAGATTCTCAGCTTGGGGAAATATGGTAGACAAGGGAATATATAAGGAAATATGGTAGACAGGGGGAATATATAAGGCAGGGGGAATAGGGTGAACTTTTGCAATCTTGGCAGAAGAGAAGATGGTTGTCATCATAAAAAAGGGGGAAATTGTTAGATTGCTAGTTTTGATGATGACGAAACCATAACGGGACCAATTCCCTCATTTTGATCCTCCTGAAGGGTTTTCTTTGGCCAGAGTTGGGCGTAAAACTTTTTACAGCTATAAAAAGTACTTTTTTGCAAGAGGTTGGTGAGTGGCAGCAGTGCAGCAGCCTTGTCCCAGCAGATCCAATGTACTAGACCAATGAGATCGATTTTTTGTTGATGTGTCCAATACTTATCTTTGCCTTTTGGACAATTAAATGTATGTTTTTCAAATAGAGAAAAACACACACACACACACACACTCCTCAAGCATATTCCCTACTCTCTGAAGCAGTGACTATCTTGGAAAATTGGAAGATTGGTGCTCGTGTACTCTTGTCCTAGGGCCATTGTTAGAGTTCTGATGTGTTGAGTTGTAATAGCTAGAAAAACATGAACGTTGTGCAAGCTTTTTCTTCTTGTTTTCTTCAAATGTATTATCGAAGTTGTCAACTAGAGTTAGTTGATAATCGGCTAGAGTTAGCCTTGTAGTTCCAGTTGGAGTTAGCTGGTAGAGATAGCAATGGAGTCATTGTTTTGAAGTCTTGTAATAGAGTTGTTGCAAGTGGGAGATTAAGAGTTTAATCTCTTAGGATTACAAGAGTTTGTAATCACCATTGCTCAAATCTAGTGGAGTTGTGTGAAATCCTACGTGGTAGGTCGTGGTTTTTTCTTCCCTTGAGCAAGGAGGTTTCCACGTAAACCTCGTGTTTTACTTTTCTTGTTACGTTAATGCTCGTGTGTTCTTATTCTGTGCAACCTAGTGAAAGGACCTGGTCCTGAGTACGGTGGTGGACTCATACATCTTATCAGTTATTATTTAAAAAAGTAAATAAAAATAACCAATAAATTTTCAACACGTGACAAGATTCTTTCTTTATCTCTTTATAACAAACTCTTTTACACCTCACCATATTTTTCTTCCTCTCCAAGATTGCTCCCACACACACCTTCTTCTCTAGGCAGTAAACACACTCATATTCATCCTCACATGTATATTCACATGACATACACACAGAGGGGACCATTTTTTTCATATTTTCTTTCTTTCTCTCCACACTCACACACAAAAATCATGGAGGAAAATTATTCACTGGGCTGCACACACCTCAACATTTTGATTCTTTCTTTCTTTCTCTCCATATTCACACACCTATACACTACACACACAGAAGCACACACATATACTCACTAGCATTCTCTCCTATATTTACCCTCTAAGCACATCGGCACTCTCACAAAAAAAACTAAAAATCCATTCACCCTTACATACACTCGTACTCACACACACAATTTTTGGGGAAAAGAAAAACCTGGTGGCCTTTTTCTTCTTCTTGGTTTTTACTGATTTCTCATAGATAACGGCTCCGTTCATCACCATATATCTTCATTTTCCACCATAGAATCCAACCAATAAAACCACCATCTCCTCCCTGTTTCTACACTCAATTCTCCACCCAAAATCAAATATATTTTCTCTCATGTATGGAGTTTGGTGCAGTCGAGAGTTAGGTTCGAAGTTCCGGCGAGGCCCGCAATAAGGCTCTGATCAATAGCTTTGTTTTGCTGCTCTATTTCGATCGGCGAATAATTTTTACTGTGTGTGCTTATTGGAATATCTATGGTCTGAACATTGAAATAAGGTGTTCACTTTGAAGGTCTAATTCTCCTACCTTTCCTCTAGAATTTTTATTTCATTTATTTTCATTATTGTTGTCTAGACATCACTTTCGTTGAGGATTACAAGAAGTGAGATGATAAATGCATAGTCCACTCCAGCATAAACTTTAACTTGAAAGCTTTCCTTGCTTTTTCCATAGAAAGCTTCCTAGTTGGAAGTAGTCACTCACTTGCGAGTTGCATATAAAAGGTTAAATTTAATTTGTGCATTATTCCTATTGTTGTTTAAATACCTTTATGAAGTGTTGAGTGATTAATATTACTAGTTGAATCAATAGTCAATAGTGTTTCACTTAGTTCAGTTAGGGANATTTAATTTGTGCATTATTCCTATTGTTGTTTAAATACCTTTATGAAGTGTTGAGTGATTAATATTACTAGTTGAATGGTGTATGTTTTTAACCAGAATATTTGATTAGTTGTTGGATCATTGTTTATTTTTAAGCACCTAGAAAATTGAGGATTGCCGGTTGTTGATTTGTTTAGAGAAAATTGGCATAAAAATGGATATTGTCTAATTTGGTTAAGTTTGAAAACAAAGGACACCAGGGAAATTGGAATTACTTTTTTTACTAGAGGATAAGTCGGGGTTTTAACCAAATGAATTCTAGAAGTTAATTTAATTAATCAAAGTGATAATTAATGATGAGGTCGGAAAGCGCTGCTACCGATAAGTCATCTTAATGAAATTCATCTACTATTTAAAGCCGAGTTAGTGGATGGGTAGACTTTTAAATATGCTAGATGCTTGACTAGGCGCGGGAAAGTGAGATGATCCATAAAAGCCTCAAAGGCGTGCGAATTAAATCATGGTATGGCTGGAAAGGCGTTGCTACCAGTAAGCCACACATTAATAATTTAAATTAAGTTCAAAAAGTTTTAAAACGAGCCGAGAAGGAGAACCAATAACTTCTTAAGAATAATATATCCAAAATTGAGTTAAGCTGAATATAAATTGATAAAACGATCGTACTAGAACCACCAAACTCGAGGGATGCCAAAAACGTTCCCCTCGGTCAACAGAATTTCTTATCCGATCTTTTATTTATAGACCAAATAAGAGTTATTTTCTGTTGATTAGGGATTCAATAGGTCACTTGGAACACCGAAACTCAATTTCAAGTGGCGACTCTGAACAAATAAAATTAATCCCTTCTCAATACGTCACTTCAATTGGAAAAATCCTTTGATAATGAAATTCGCTTCATTTAGCTTCAGATGCGGGAGGTTGTTATTAAAAAAGTGGTGTGATAGTAAGCTCTTTCAAAACTAGATCGCTAAGAGAACACTGGATAAGGAAGATAAGAGAAATTTACAAAGAGGAGCGTTTAGTAATGTAAAGAACTTGATTTATTTTTCTTGATGATTTTTACAAATGAATGGCCTCCTATTTAAACTACTCATTTAGAAGCTAATGTGCAAATAATAATTATTATACAAGTTCCTACATATTTATAAATAAGTCCCTTTCTTGAATTCCCTACATATCTAGAGTTTTTCAAGGAGTTTCTTAGCAATTCAATAACTCTAAGGTCTTCCATGGAAAATCTCCATAGGTTTCTAGAATACTCCATCAAATGTAGGATTTTTGCTTATATAAGCCTGCATATGGCAAAGATATATATCAAATGGCTCTTACCTAACATGATGACATGGAAATTCCTCACACTCTCCCCCACCTGGTGTTGCGACGACCGCAGCATAGTGCCGCAACATAAACTCTCGGATCTTGTCCTTGAATTGCCATAAGTCTTCATATCGTTCCCACGTGGCTTCCTCCGGTGATTGCCCTTTCCAGTAGATGAGGAAAATGACAGTGGCTTGTTGTCCTTATTTATGACTGGCCTAGTAGTCAATGATAGCCTCAATCTCACGATCATGTGAGGCAGTGATAGTAATCGATGCTCTACTTGACTGACCTTGAGTGGGGTCATCCTTGTCCTCATGATATGACTTGAGCACACTGGCATGGAAGACAAGATGAACCTTGAGATGAGCTGGTAACTCTAACTTATATGAGATCTTGCCCACCTTGGCAATGATCTTAAATGACCCTTCATACTTCCATACTAAGTTCTGATGCATGCCTTGTAGTGTCTTAAACTGCCTTGGGTTAAACTTCACCAAAATCATGTCCCCGATATCATAATCCATTGGGCGACGCTTGTGGTCAACAAACTTCCTCATCTTCTTTACTGCCTTGTCCTAGTAGGACTTAGTAGTGTCCAACTGCTCTTTGAACCCCTTAGCCATGTGGTAAGCCCCCAAACTTTTGCCGTCGAACGCGACCGGTAGTGAATGTGGAGTTTGTGGCTGCTGACCAGTGGCTAACTCAAATGGTGTTCACCGGTAGACTCGCTCGGCTGCAAGTTATATGAGAATTAGGCTATGTCTAGGAGCCTCGCCCAATCCTTCTGATGTGAATTAATAAAGTGTCTCAAGTAGTACTCCGACAAGGCATTGACCAATTCCTTCTGTCTATCTATTTTTGGGTGAAGACTAATGGAGAAATGTAGCTCCGTGCCAAGCATATTGCACAACTCTCTCCAAAACTTTCTAGTAAAACGCAGGTCTCGATCGCTAATGATATGCCTTGGCAATCCCTAATACCTCATCACATTCTTGAAGAATAGTTTGGCAGCCTCTTTAGCGGTGCAACCTACTGTGGCTGGCATGACACTAGCATACTTCAAAAACCTATCGATCACGACCATGATTATTCCATATCCATTCGATTTTGGTAAGAAAGTAATAAAGTCCAAAGTCACGCTCTCCCATAGACACTTTGCAACTGGTAGTGGCTCCAAAAGTCCTCTGGGTTGCTGCTGCTCCACCTTATCCTGTTGGCACACTAGACAGGTCTGCATACAATTCAATATAATTATGCATATGTAGCGAATAATAGGTTGACTCGATCAAGGCCTTTGTGCAACATTGGCCTGGGTGACCGGCCTACAACATATTGTGGCTTTCCTTCATAATCTGCCGCCTAATATTTTTGAACTTGGGCATATAGACTCTCCGACCTGTGGTGAGCAATAGTCCTTCTTCCACCCAGAAGCGTCTTATCTTGCCTTGGGTGGCTAACTCCATAATCTGTTTTGCCTCCAAGTCGTGTTGCATGCCCTTCTTTATGGCTTCTCGAACATCACAATATGCTGAAGTGATGGTAGCAAGTTCGAATTTTCAATTCAAGGCATCAGCCATGACGTTACCCCTGCCTGGCTTATACTCTAGTTCATAATCAAATCGGCTAAGAAGTCCTGCCACCTAGCCTGCTTCGGTGTAAGTTTCTTCTGCGTTTGAAAGTAGCTAGTGGCCACATTGTCAATCTTGACTATGAACTTTGATTTGAGCAAGTAATGTCTCCATTTGCGAAGGCAATGCACAATGACGACCATCTCCTTCTCTTGCACTGTGTAACGGCGTTCTATCTCATTCAACTTGAGGCTCTCGAATGCTATGGGATGCTTACTTGCATCAAGACACCCCTAATAGAAAAATTAGATATATCTATATGCACCTCAAATGTGTTGGTAAAGTCAGGTAATACCAAGACTGGTTCCTCTATCATGGCTACCTTAAGGGCTTCAAATGCCTTTTAACACTACTCCGTCCAGACCCATGGCTTGTTCTTCTTAGCAACTCGGTCAAGGGTGCTGCTTTGGTTGAATAGCCACTAATGAACCTGCGATAGTAGTTAGAAAGTCCAAGGAAATATCTAAGCTCGGTCACCTTCGTGGGCACCTCCCACTCTTGGATAGCCTGCACTTTGGCCTCGTCCATGCACAACCGGCCCTAGTTAATGACATGTCCCAAGAAATACTTTAGGCTGGGCGAACTCGCACTTCTCCCATTTGATGTAAAGCTCATTCTCTCATAAGACCTGAAAAACCTTCCTTAAGTGCTCTACATGCTCCTCCAAGGTGTTGTTGTAGATGAATATATCGTCCAAGTAGACTATAATGAATTGATCAAGGTAGGGATGAAAATCTTATTCATCAGTGTGCAAAATATAGCGAGTGCATTGGTCAAGCCAAAGGACATCACCAACCATTCATAGGCTCCATATCTCGTTACGCGCGTCGTTCTTGGTTCATTCCCTTCTACTATTCGCACTTGGTAGTAACCCTTTCGAAGTTTCACCTTAGTAAAGTACTTGGCTTGTCCAAGTCTATTGAATAAGTCAGCAATAAATAGGATAGGGTATTTGTTCTTTATCGTTACTTTGTTGAGTGCTCAGTAGTCTATGCATAAGCGTAATGATCCATCCTTCTTCTTTTGAAACAATACTGGTGCTCCATAGGGTGCTTTAAACGGGCAGATATAACCGGCTTCGAGAAACTCCTTCAATTGCTTCTTTATCTCCTCCAACTCAAGCGGAGCCATGCAGTATTGGGAATATGCGGGTGGTTTGGATCTTGGCTCCAACTCGATCTTATGATCCACTTCAAATCTAGGAGGCAAGTGCCTTGGTATCTCTTCGGGCATAACATCTTTGTTCTCTTCGAGTAGCTTTTCCATGTAAGGCGGTAGCGTCTCTTGGGAACCTTTGTCTTCCTCCAACTTGCAATGGTTGCCATGAATGTTGGCTTCCCCTTATTGAGCCCCTTTACAAGCTGCATAGCCAATAGTTATGTTTGTCTATATCCTTATGGTATAGTCACTGTGGGAACTATGCAAGCTCCTTCTGGATCCATGACCACGAGATGTTGGAGGTATGGATCGATCAAGGTATGACATCGTCTAAAGAACTCTTTCCCTAGAACATTATCAAAAATATCCATCGTTGATGTTGTAAAGTTTGTTGTACCTTCCCAATTGCCCAATTTGACACCAATACCATTGTCTACACCACGAGTATTTCGAGCTTCGATATTTACGGTCTTGATGTGAGAGTTAGTTGGAGCGAGCTTCAACCCTAGTCTCTTTGTTGCTGCCTCAGTCATAAACTTATGGGTTGCTCATGTGTCCACCAGTGCACAAGCGGGCTTGTTGTTGATAGTGAGGTCCACGTACTGATTGTTATTTTCGTCGGGTTGGATAGGTTGCTTCTTAACAGCGCCACATAATCCTATCATACCCAACTTTGCTGCGCTCGAACTCTCTCCTTGGGGCTGCTCTTTCTGCTCATGCAGCATGGCACCGAGACTCCTTAAATCGGGATAATTCTTGATGCCATGCGGTCCTACACATGTGTAGCAACCGTCTCCTTTCGTGGCTTGTGCCTTCCTCTCAGTATAGCTTTGACGTCTAAGCTTTCTGCCATCGGACTTGTGGGTGTCATGATTCTTGGGATGCAACTGCTTCTCCTTGTTTTTGCCATGATCTCCTCCACCTTTGGAATGACTACTTATCATCTCCTTGCCTTTGCCTTTTTCATGCCTAAAATCTGTCAAAGCTTTGGCCTGTACGATGACTTCATCAATAGTACTAGCTTGTTGGCATTCCAACTCTGTCTTGGCCCAATTTTGTAGCCCATTCATGAAGTGGAATAACATATCTTGAAACTTGTGTTTCGCCTCATAGATGACGTTGTTGGGGAAGAAATCCCTCTTGAACTCGACTCGGAATTTTCCATGTGTTGATTGCGCAAAACCCCTTTTCCATCTTGGACTCTTCCATTTCCACTATAGTGTTTCCATCTCCAAGAGGTACAATACAATAGTGTTGATCTTGCTCTCATCGCTCTTCACCCTGTTGCACTTAAAGTAATTCTCCAAATGCCAAAGGAAATTTTCTACCTCTTGTGCATCACGAGAACCTTTGAACATTGGTGGTTTAGGAGCCTCCACCTTAGCCTACTTTTCTTTGCCGGATATCGCGAACCCTCCAGCTTTAATCTCCCCCTTGAGTGCCTCTAACTTGTCTTCATAGTCTCAATCGTGCTTAATGCTTCCATGAGCCTACACTCCAAGAAAGTGATGGTTTTTCTCATCTCCAATTCCACATGCTTGCACCCTCCAACTCTTTTCGGATGTGTTCATTCTGCTCAAGGATGAAGTCTTTAAGATCCTTGAACTTGTCATCAACTTCGTTCAAACGTTTGCCGAATATCTCCACAGCCTGCCTTTCCATGTCAATCCTCGCGATCCACTCTATTCCAGGCGTGACGTCTATGGAAGGCTTCTCATGTTCGTCATCGCTTGCCTTAGTGGTCGAAGGTGAGTAGGATGTAAGCATTTCGCTTGATGTAGGATCAGACAACAATTCATCATTCCTCTTATGATTCTTTCTCCCCTTTCGGTGCTTTTCTCCAGCATCCTGTCTGACGTTAGCGGTGCTAGCAGCGTTAATGTCCCCCTCATTTGTTATTCCCTTAGCATTAACCTTTACTGTGATACCACGTTGTCATGGACTTAGACTTCAACTAAGCACACCGTGCGACACTTGACAACTTGCTTACGAATCTTTCACGATCTTGCAAGCTCAAGTAAGCATTTTCAAAACTAGATCGCTAAGAAAATGCCGGATAAGGACGATAAGAGAAATTTACTAAGAGAAGCTTTTAGTAATGTAGAGAACTTGATTTATTTTTCTTGATGATTTTACAAATGAATGACCTCCTATTTATACTATTCAATTAGGAGCTAATGTACAAATAATAATTATTATACAATCCCTACATATTTACAAATAAGTCCCTTTTTAGAATTCCCTACATGTCTAGAGTTTTCCAAGGACTTTCTAAGCAATTCCATAAGACTCTAAGGTCTCTCATGGGAAATCTTCGTAGGTTTTTATAATACTCAACCAAGTATAGGATCTTTGCTTATGTAAACCTCCACATGACAAAGATATATGTCAAATGGCTTTTACGTGACATGATGACATGGAGAGTCCTCATAATATACTAATAAAACTAACCATTACTTGTGGGCTAAAGTTAAACTATGTAAGTGATACCACATGAGACCATATTACTAACTCAAGAAACTTATTTTCTACTATTTCATGTTTGAACATTTCCCATTTCTCACAGCCAAGGAAGCTTCATCCAACCTTTTTTGGCTTGACCATGAAAACAATCTCTTGCAAAAATATAAGGTAAGGTTACATACAATAGACCTTTGTGGTTTGGTTCTTTTTCCGACTGCCCACATAGCGGGAGCTTTAATGCACCGAGCTGCCTTTTTCCCCTGTATTTGCCTTTCCTTCACTTGTTTAGTTTCCTCGTGTTACAGAACCCTCCCACCCCTCACAGAACCACAATTTGTAAGATTTTAAGTTTATGAGTTTTTTTATTATAATCCATTTTGCTTACTAGACTCTGTATAAAATAGTTTATACATACTAAGCAAATGTTTTAATACAAATATAGAATCCAAATGAAAGTTACTAAGTTCTACTGAATTAATAATTTCAATTATAACTCCCTTGTAGAACATATATCAAATTCTACAAAGAAGTGANTATATCAAATTCTACAAAGAAGTGATCTGAATTATGAGCTGAGAGAGTGGGTTCTGAAATATATGTCTAACTATATTTTTACTTATTTTTCACACACTAAGTATAATGTTCAAGTTGAAAATCGTAAGTTCTACCGGGCTCGCAGAAATCTTCTTACATCAAGGTAGAGCTAGGGGGCATGCAAGGGAGTTTATCTAAACCTTGTTTGATTGGAAGGTTATACTATATACAATATTACTTTTTTTAAAAATGTAAATACAGTATATTTTGAATTTTCTTGACTTTTACATGTGTGTACTTTTTTAATAATTTAAATCTCTTTAATGGAACTCCTTGACTCACCACTGTCAACAAGAGCACTTTGCACATTTAAATGTGAGCAATATCCAATTGTTTGATGCACTAAAAAGGGAAAAAAGGTCCTAAAACAGCTCCAAGCAAATAATGATTCAGTAGAGACATCTCTGTAAATATCTTTAATAGAAATAATACCAACATAAATTCTAACCTTGATTATTAGCCAAAAATAAGTGGAAGATGCAGCCATAATTTCTTGCAGGAAGCACTGTATTTCTGATCACAATTGTTAAAGGTAAATTTACTTAGACTATTTCACCAACTACCAACATAGATACGGAGCAGCTCTTTAGGAGTTGAGAGGCTTTGCATAGACCTGCCTGTGTATTGTTATCAACTATGTTGCTCGGACTCTTTAAAACTGTCCACGAGTGCATGTTGGATCCTTCAAAAGTAGTCTATTTTTGGAGGATCTGATACGGATGCGACAACATTTTTTTGAAAGTCCAAGCAACATAAGGTTATCAGTGCTTTTATCTCTGGATAAGACTGAGACAATAAAACTAGAGTCACAATTGACTATCACAAAAAGCATAAACCAACACACAATTACTTGGATGACAAAAACATTTCCTGAAACAACTCTTCTAAAAATGTACATGAATTAGAAGAAGGGGACGAAATACTCCTTTATTTACCTCAAAATCTTCCCATGTTGTTGGCAAGCAAGTCAACAAAAGGACTCTATAGTTGACGAACCAACAGCAATTAGCATGGTTGAAAAAAATACTTTCCAATTCCATAATGCAACTGGGAATGTTCCCTATTTAACTGAAAAACTAGCAGATGCTGCGGAGGCCTCAGCGATTAAATAAACAGGTTGACGAGCCTGCAGGCAAGCACCTATCTCGAAAGGGCGCAGCTCAGATCCATCATAGAGAAGATTTGCACCCGGGTGAATCAATTCTTTACTGTCAGTATCATCTTGATCAACTTTAGCACAAGTTCTTGAAGGAAATTCCTCAGCCTCGTAAATTGAAGGCAGAGCATATGATCTGCAAGTCCATTTCAGAAGCATGATTTAGAAAGCAGAATCTATAGTATACAGAAAAAGAAGAAAAAAAAAAGATGCTTGTTTTGTATTAAGAACATGTAGTTATCTTCACCAGCTGCCTAGCAGCTGTTACTTTAAAGTAGATATGGAATCTACAAGCTTTTCAAAGTGTGCAGCTTGCTGATACTCTCTTAGTTGGAACCAAAGAAAAATGCTTAACTGTTAGATATGATCTTCAACCCATAGCACTTAACTGTTTGGCACACAGATATAAATACATTTACAGATAACATGTTGGAAGTTCCAAAGATAAAGAGATAAGAGTTTGATCAGGACACACCTCAGAATGTTGCCATCAAAACTCAGAACTTCTGTACGACATCGTTGTCTATTAGCAAGTTTCAGCCTCTGGCTTTTGCTAGTGGGACCAGAAATCGGAGAAGAAGGATTAGCGAGGGGGTTCCACCTTCCACTCGCATAGGTCATAAGCTGCGCGGATGCATCTTTAGACTGTTCTTTCTGGTAAAGAAGTTTTGCGGTTGGACCTGAGGCTTGATACTCAGCACAAACATCTCGCAGTCTCCTTCGTAAGTCTTGCATTTGGTTATGATGCTCTGTAAATAAGTCAGTTTGGAGTAGCTGTGACGAGACTATTCTCTTGCATATATTATTGCACAGTTTTGGACTAGACAGTGGGATACCGAATTCTACACTTAGTGGAACCCATTCATACATCTCATCAGCAGGTGCAGCATTTTCCGGGAGTCTACCTCTGTGAAGTCTTAATAGGCAAATATAACCAACGGTCCAAAAGCTCATTTTGTTTGCTAGACCAGCTAATAATGAGTTCAAATTGAACATCTCTTTGGAGGACAATCCTAATTCCTCCCCTATCTGAGCCATTGAACCGTCGGAGTTTTTTAAGGGCAAGGGGACATCCAAAGTAACAACTCTTCCAGCCTCATCAAGATCATATCTGCTGAGTGGCTGCACAAGAACAGCTGAATGCATGAGAAGTGAATTTACACAATGTAAAAGTATACTTCCTTTCACTAAGTTCCCTACAGACTTCTTCCCCAAACCTCCAATAGAAGATCCATCCCATGACCATACAAGTGCTTTCTCACAACCAGCTAACGGTGCAGGAAGCATTCTTAAACATTGTCCTTTCATCAGAACAACTGATAGAGGTCCACTAGCCATAGCAGAATATAGCACCAACTTCATCCAGGATGTCATAGACGAGGGTGAGGGCGGTCCAAAATGAGCAGGGCCTTTTGCTCCTGGCAAAACTGAAGGAGGAATGGGAACCATGGATACGACAATATCATAGTCACGCTGAAATAGACGATCTAAAGTAGCGGGCGATAAAGCAGCCAAGCTTTCACAGCGGAGAATATCCACACGGTAATTCTTCTGTTTCGTTAAACATTTTACAGTGTCTAAATCTTCAGTACATACTGACTTCTCATCAGTCTGAGAACTGATCTCCGATCTGGAGTCTCTGTCAGATTGATTTATCCCTTTAAGTTTAATTTCAGATATATTATCACTGGTAGAATTACTAGGTAGATGTTTTGTCTCATCAGTACATCCTTTCAGTGTTCCAGAATGTACTGAATTCTCATCATTTATCTCCAACTCATTTGTAGCAGAATCTCCCGAGTTTTCAGGTAAAGAAATGTCTGCCAAGGAAGTAACAATATCATCATTTCTACAAGAAATAATAGTAGTCTTTTTGATTTCTTCAGCTGGAACCCCTCCTGATGTTAGACATTCCAGGACAAGCCGAAGGCTAAATGCATGATTGGCAAACTCCTGCAGTTCGCCTTCAAATTTTGCCCCCTCTAGTGTGCTCAAATCATTACAAAGATCTGCAATGCTAGCATGACCTAATTTTCCAGCTTCATATAATGTCACCGCATGAGATTTCAGACCTGAAGAAGAAAAGGGATGCTTCAAAAGGTAAAAACACTTTGCAGGAGATATTCAGTGGAAAAAAACTCTGTTTAGAAAACAACAATAAAAAAACAGATGTTGCAGCCAAATGCGAAATATCAGGTAAAAACCAATGCCCTTTGAGTCTTCCGTATGATATATTAATAGCATCATCAGTTGAAACGTGAGTTACAGTCTTAAACTAGATTGAAACAGTTATTCAACTTCAAAGTTCAGCACTATTGGGAAAGGATCACATAATATCTTAACAACTGAAGGGGATATACGACATAAAGTTCAAATATATTACAATGAATTGAGCTACATCAGAAAGATATTCTCTGAATCTCCAATTACATAAGTAGACTTTTTAAGATTGTTCGTGATGGACTAGAAAGAAAATACGCCTTTTTATAAGTAATCACTTTACAACTTGCTTTCACGAAAGTATAAAGCAATACTTAGTAGCATTGCATACAAAGGGTCAGAATCTTTGGAAATAAAATAGTCTTAAGTCTTAATGCTCATTTGGTACTAAATAATGTAACAGAAAAGGTTAGGAGAAGAAGCTAAACCTGGTGAAACAGATCCCATCATAAGATAAGAAGTAATATTAGCGTCAACAAGGAAAGCAATTCGACCATAACCAGAGCTGGAGATATTATTTTCTGCCCATGGAATTTCTCCTTGCTGAAAAGCATTGCCATCAGTGGATGCATTTGCAAAGCAGCTAGCATTTGGACCATCTTCCTCGTCGCTGAGAATACTTTTAGGTGATCCCGGGACATTAGAGTCATGCAGAATAGAAGATGGATCGATTAGTTTGGTAGCCCATCCCAATCGGCAAGCAAAGGAAGCAGCTGCTTGCAATTGAGAAAGATCAGCTTGTAATGTTGTCGCTAACTCAGCAACAGTTGAATTCTCACTTGAAACAACAAAAACAGCATACAGCAACCTGGATAATAAGTTGCCATATTATATCTTTACCAAAATCGATATAATAGGGAAATATATGAGAACTCCGTTGTTTAAGAAAGGAGCCTTACTCCTCAATGGGATCTTCATAAGACTGCTCTCGGTTTGAAACGAACCCTTCAAGCCTGGAAACTGTAATAGACTAATAGTGTGTATCATCACCCTAATGTCTCAAATAAAAGGATTCAACAGAAAGCATAAGTGTGCATGGCCAGAAATCTTTTTGATCTAGGTAAAGTTGGACAATTTTTTTTTTAATCTATCTCTGTCGATCCAAGTAAATATGAACAATAATACAACAGGAAGAAAAGATTTCCATCTCTTCGTGGCAATTTGCAAATATTTGCAGCTAAAAACCCCAGCAAAAGTTCAATGCCTGATTCAGCTAGATTGAATGTCTTTAACATGCATGAAGAGCAGCCAAGGTCCACTAGGTCATGACAAAATCTATATATCTCCTAATAAATAGATGAATTAACAATTGCATTTTTCTCTGTTGCTACACACTACAAACTTCTTTATATTCAGTTAGTTATTTTGAAAATGAAGATGTGGATAGAGAGTAAGAAGGAAGACTGCATCCACTATGTTCCAAGTAGAACTACTAGATGATGGTCAAATATAATTACCAGCTTTCATTGAAACGAGAATGAACATCATCAAACCAACAATGACTAATCAAGACAAGAAAAATCGATAGAGCTGTCTTAAAAAGTGAAAGATGAAGTGAGTAACCAAAAAAAAAAAAATCTAAACCAAATATGGACTTCCAAATTACCTTTAAAACGATCATCAGGATAGACAGGAACGTCAAAATACACTAGTCCCTGTCGATGTAGACCTTTTATAACTTCAGGATCAAAAAGAATGAAAGAGTTTGCTTCCTCACAGATTTTATTTATTGTTGCCATTTCTTCTTCTGTCAACTTCTGTTAGAAGGAGAACAAAGAGCAGGAGATAAACCTCATTTGTCAATCACAAAAAAAAAAGTTTACATTTTATCACAAGTAAATCTTAAGAAGTTTCAGATATGGAGAAATTGAATGTCTATGTCAACTTGCCTTAAATTCTTCCATAGTAAAGTTGACTAGACAAACTGCCCAAGATGGCTCAATAACAAAGTCCACTGGCTGCGTGGGCAACAGTTCTTTCGCAATTGATTTATTCAGTTTCCACATAAATTTCTGCCAAGCTCCAAAATTATGAAAATTAAGTTAGACAAACAGGAAAAGAGATTTCACTATTTTCAATGCATTAAATTTGTGCCCAGTCCATTTAGGCCATCTAAACCAAGATAAGAGAGCAAGTTACATGGTAATGCAGAAGCATCCAATATGGCATACAAGCAAATTTTCTATTCCATCTGTAAGTGAAATTGATCCCTTGGACCATGGCCAAATGAATTGTACGCCATGGATATTATAGTCACTAACTGTTATCTTCTTCAATCACAATATGTATTGAACAGCTTAGCATAATTTTTCCCGGACAATACCTTAGATTTGCACTTATTCATGATGTCAATAAATTCATTTCTCCCAACTCCAGTGAGCCGTAAGGCATCAGCAGCAGTAAAATTCGGGATGCTGTCATAAGGTTGTTCTGCAATCATTATAGTGGCGCGTAACCCATTAGACTGAAGCCAATTGCAGAATAACACAACACTTATGTGGATCAACTAATTGGAAAAAGCAATAAATGAGGACATGTAGCAAACCATGCCAATTAGGACTCTGAAACAAAATCAAACATGGAGAACATTTCCATTTGAACAATTTGGATTTTATTTTTTTTTTGAAAAACTTTTGGAGGAAAAGTTTGTGGAAGTTGAGTTCTCGGATAGTCATAAATTAAATATTTTTGAAGATTTCTGAGTGCATTGTGAAGAAGCCATCTATTAGTATTTAGAAGTTATCTTGTCAAACATTACTTAAACCTGCAGACATTTCCCAGGGAGAGGTATAGATTTATTTCTGAAGTGAAACAAACTTTAACTATTAAGTGAAAGACATTAGAAACATAATCCACTCAGGCGATAAAGCATCAGAACTATCTGTGCTAAGACTTTTCTGTTTGAATAAAAGGAAATGCATGGACATTCTTAACGGACAAATATAGGCTATTACCATTTTTCATGACCTCAAATAACATGTCGCAGTAGTATCTGAAAGGAGACATCCTCATGACACGGCAAAAATAATCCGCTAGGTGATATGGGAAGAGCTGCAGGAAGAAGATAAATTAATATGTTATTAACTAAATTAGTAACTTGCAAGGCAAATTATGCTGCTTGCAGATAAAACATTTGTATTACAAAATATCTTCCACACAATACACACCGCTAAGTTCCTTCGTAGATAACGTAACATTTCTTCATAGTATTCACCTTCTTTGCAAACTTTATTGGCAAAGCAAGTGTTCCATTGGAGTCTCTTTTTTATGCAATGTTCAATTATCCTGCATGAGCACTAGTTAGTGGAAAATAGAACCACAGGTAACTAGTAAATCTTTAATGGTAGAATGAAAAATTATGAGCAGAGAAACAATTCATACTGAAATATTACATGAGCCCTGGATCAATTATGCATTCTAATATCTAAAACATCTGTTAATTCAATAATGATTTCTCCTCTCAGAAAGAATGGTTACATAAGAAGCCACAAAACTGGATCAAAGTTACAAGAAAGAAGATACCAGGGTGCTGAATTTTATTATCAGTACAATGCCAAACACCAATTGAACAAGAGTGAATAGTCGATTGTGAAATGATATAGCTATTGGATCTCAACTAAGCACTAAGCAACACCTAAAAATGCATTCCCAAATAATAAGGACCTATTCAAGAGCGCACAATTGCATCACAACTCAGACAGGCAATGGCTTATCAGGCCACTTTTACATGGTCCAAGAATATTTAGTAAACATAATTGCACAACAGGGTCATTCTAATAGTGCCTGTACTAGGGTGAGCTCACTAAATAGCTATTGAATTCAGCCGCAGTTGTCGCATGTCAAACAAGTTGGTAAATATAAAATATCCCATTCCAAGTTCCAGTCATGCTGAGATGTACTAGAATGCCTTTTTGATTTATCAACTATGTATTCCATCCAAAACTTAAAAGAAAAGCATTAGGTTGCCTCTCTAGCTTCAGCAGTGGGAAAGAAATTGAGCATTCAACTAAAGCCTTAAGGGAACATATGAAGTGGTCCAAGACCTTTATAAATCCCTTAACTTACCAATTTATATCCTATGTGGGACATTATATAACTGAACAATCGCGGAAGTATTCTTGAGAACAAAAACAAACCTTTTATGCCATTCTTCTTTGGAATTTAGAGCAGCTTGAAGCCGCTTTGGAAGATCCTCCCAGTTGCATTCTTCTTTGATTGCTTTTAGTATCAGCTGTTCCTCAACGCTTGCCAGTACATGCAGCATTTTAATTCAGCTCGCACACTATGCGCATGCCTAGTACCTGGAAGAGATATTAAAATTTTTTAGAGGCAATTCACTATAACGAACACCTAACTCCCACTTATTTGAGTTTCATATAGCCTGTCCCAATTAAGTCCGAAGAAAGAAGGAAGGTTGCGGAAGATGGGGACAGATTTAAGTACGGATAAGGCAGTTCAATTGTATCTCTTTCATTGGAATATTGTAAAAAGGGCAAAAAACTTTTTTGGTCATATGGAAACTGTTGAATCCCCTCAACATAAGGGAAAATTCTAATGTAGTGATAAAGGAGGTACATAGGTTGAACTTCCAACTATGACATTTTAGTATTATGTTTTTGAAGGTACCCCCTTTGTATAAATTTATGGCTCCGTAACAGATTCAAGAAACAGGGGAACTAATGAAAGAAGAAAGACATTCTTTAAGACTTAATAGAGTATTGACATTACTAGTTGATTTATGATCTGTACAACGAATACCTCCCCTTGAAATCGGTGTCAAAGATCACACATAAGGGGCTTTGATTGTATGGAGAAATTTTGGGTTTACAGAATTCTCTGAAATCAAAGTTCATAAATATGCATGGACGCATTACCTTAATTTCATAAAGAGATACAGAAGAGATAATGAAGATCCGAGAATGTCGCAAAAGTTTCAATAATATACGAAACTGGCTTCTTTTGCTTTTGGTCGTTAGTTGCCGTTGGATTATAACTGTTACTTTGGTCCTACCGAATATTTGTTACTCACTACTTTGAACCCTAATTCAAGCACCTCTCTCTCAATCTCTCGCTCGCCTCTCTCCCTCTCTCTTTGAATTTTTTTATTTTTTCGATTGTATTTTATAATTTGAAGGAGGAATTTTCCGACCAAACTCTGCATTTTCAACCTTGATTTTGTATCTCTAAAACTTTTTTGCTGATACAAGTGACACAAGAACGAATGGAGATAAATGAAATTAGATAAATGAATACAATCTCTGTATTTTCTTTTGTTTGTATCCTTGTATACACATGGACTGCATTCATCGATTAAGTGAACACATACAATCTATCGTGACTGTATATATCAAAATTGTATATGTTGATACAACTATTAGAGCAAATGAATACAAGTGATACAAATTGGCAACAGTTAATACAGTAGAGCAAATGAATGCAAGTAATACAAAAGTGAATTAATACAAGTGATACAAATTGGTAACAGTTAATACAGTAGAGTGAATGAATGCAAGTAATACAAAAGTGAATGAATACAAGTGATACAAATTGGTAACAGTTAATACAGTAGAGCGAATGAATGCAAGTAATACAAAAGTGAATGAATACAAGTGAAATTAAAGAGCGAATGAATATAATCTCTTGTATTTTTTGTTGTTTGTATCTTTGTATACACCTGGACTGTATTCATTGATACAGACTGTATTTCATATGAATACAATAAATACAGTCGTCTGAGAGGGAGAGAGAGAGAGATAAGGGATACTAGGAGATCTAAAACAGTTGCTACGAATGATAAATATTCAAATTATAGCTACTAAAGGTAATTATGATCCAAACTATAACTTATTTGTGAAAATTACCCTATTTTCAAATGGTGAAAGCTTAGCATCTGATGTTGCTACCTGTCCCATAATGAAAGATGATCTTTTTAAACGAAGGATAAATTTAAACATTTTCTATAATTTAGAAGTAAATTTGACCTTTCTCCTTCTCTTTCCCCGCCACTACCTCTACCGTCAATCACCCTTTCTTCCTCCTTCTTTTTTTGGCCCTATGCTTCTATATACATTTGTATTAAAATAGTATGCAATGTTGGATGTAAGTCATTTAGTGCATTTCTCTTGGTGGAAAGGAGACGATGAGTTGACGGGGAGAGAGAAAGAGAAAGGAAAAGGAAAAAAGAAGATAGTGATGGTGATAATGGTGGTGCGGAGAGACGAAGGGGAAGAAAGGATGCTTGGTAGTAAAGAGGGGGAGGGGATAAAGGAGGAACCAAAAAAGTTAGAAACTCAAAATTAGAGTAAATTTGTTCTTTGAGTATGAAAAAGGTTCAAATTTGCTCTTTATTTTAAAAAAAATTAATCCTTAATCGCCGAACACGTGACATTCATTGGGTGCTAAGCTTCTGTCACTTGAAAATAAAGACAAATTTAACTTATTTTAATAACAATAAGGATATACTTGATCGTAACTATTAACAAAAAAAAAAGTAATCTGTAAACTGATTAATATTGTGACTACAAGTGAATTCCTTCCTTCTTCCGTTCTTCGCCCTTTTTCTCGCTAAGCCAGAACCTTTCGAAGGTCTGGGGCTTCTCGCCCTTTTATCGCCAAGTGAGACCCTTCTTCGATCTGTCCACCATGATCTTCTATATTAAAATTTTATATCTAAAATTTCATACTAACACAGTATTTTAAAATTCAAGAAGGAGACAATTCAAATTCTTTTTTAAAAAGTGATGGGTGAAAAATATATCTGAAATATCATAATTTTTTGAGTTTTATATCTGAATTATCAGGTGTGTGAGTTTTCTACCTGAATTATCACCAAATATTTATCAAAACACACTTAAACTATCAGTTGTTCGTTTTTCCTACCTAAATGATGGTGACATTTCAGGTAAGAAACTCGCACACATGATAGTTTATGTGTGTTTTGATAAACATTTGGTGATAGTTCAGGTAGAAAACTCGCACACCTAATAGTTTAGGTATGTTTTGATAAACATTTGGTGATAGTTCAGATAGGAAACTTGCACATCTAATAATTCAAATTTAAAACTCGAAAAATCATGATATTTCAGGTGTGTTTTTGACCATCAACTTAAAAAAAATAAACTTTTAAAAGTGAAATATACCCATAAAAGTTTAATCTGATTTCACAAGTGAGACCCTCTTTATGTGTTCAAAATGTTTCCTTCCAGTATATTGTACTGAGTTTCAATTGTAAACGTTCAACATCTAGTATAGAGTTCTGAAATTCAAATTTATATAAGATGAATTCCAGGACAGTATGTTAGAGTTCGAATTTATACAAGTAAAACTCCATAACATTGTCAAGAAGTTTGAG
>JACEIK010000834.1:63350-81418 GCA_018107945.1 Datura stramonium
AATAGACTACCATCTCATGTAATTAACAACATGTCTCACTTTGAGAAATTAAACAACAGAGCATCCTCTCTTAAATATTTGAAAACACTATGGTGTTTGTGTTTTGCAAACAAGTACAAAAAACTGTCAAGTTACAATCTAGAACTAGGACTGCTATCCATATGGGATACTTTGAAACTCAAAAAGGGATACATATTATATGATATAGTGAATAAGTATTTCTTTGTTAATAGAGATGTGGTATTTAAAGAAGTTATGTTCCTTTTTCAAAAGTAACTTCATGTTCCACCACTCTCTTTCCACCCTTTGTAACTACATGTGAGAACAATTCATGCTTGCCAATAACTATTGACTCCCAGCTAGGTGTGTTATAATTATTAGAGGGCAACATACCTATACAAAGTAATGATGAGATATTTTAAAAAGTAAATTCACAAGAAGCAGCTCATCCGACATACTCATAAACTGAAGTTCAACCTGAATCTCAGTCATCGGTGATCAAACAACCTGAGCCAAAATGATCTAGCAAAGGCACTCATCCACCATACTGGATGAAAGAGTTCTTTTCTCTAAGGTGTACATCATGACACTTCTTATGCATTGTCTAAATATATGTCATATGCTCATTAACCTTCTAAGTATAAAGCATTTATATAAGCCTTTTTTAATATTATTAAACCTACTAAATATACAAAGTGAGTTGAGGTTATGAAGGTAGAAGTAGATGCACTAGAACAAAATAATACTTGAAAAATTGTGACATTGCCAGTTGGAAAAGTTCCCATTGGATGCAAATAAATATATAAAGTCAAATATAGAGCCAATTGGGAGGTAGAAATATTTAAAGTTAGGTTAGTGGAAAAAGGTTATAAGCAACAAGAAGGCATAGACTATCAAAAGACCTTCAGTCATGTGGTTAAAATGGTAATTGTCATGGCTGTTTTGACAGTAGCTGCAGCTAGGCAATGACATATACACTAAATCGATGCGTGTAGTATCTTCCTTCAAGGTAATCTTCTTGATGAAATTTATATGGACTTACCACAAGGATTTCAAAGTCAGGGGAATACTAAAAAAGTATGCAGACTTACTAAATTCTTGTGGTCTAAAACAAACACCAAGATAATGGAATACATAGCTAGTAGAAGCTCTTATGAGATTCAAATTTGTTCAAAGTTAATATGAATACTCATTGTACACAAAGAAATCAGATAGAGGGTTTATTGCTATTTTGATATATTTGGATGATAAGCTTATTACTGAAAATAGTATAGAGCTGATAATTGAAACAAATACTACTCTATAAGAAGCATTTAAGATGAAGGATTTGGGTAAACTAAAATATTTTCTGATATTGAGTTTGCAAGGTTAAAAAAAGGAAATTGTAATACTACTAACAAAAACTGCCAAAAAAGGACATAAAAATAGGTGCGTCCCAACGAAAACCTCACGAGGTCGCTTTTTCTCTTAGTTTTTGTTTTTTAATCTTATTTTAAAGAAGGAGACTTCATGAGATCTTCTAAATAATAAAAAAATCTGCAAAATAATAATATAAATTTCGGAAGAAAGAGCAACCTCATGAGGTAGATAAACATTTAAAATTTTTTAAAATGAGGTCTTTTTCTTTAAAAATTTCATTAACTGACTTTGACTAAAAAGGAGACCTCATGAGGTCTCTTACATTTAAGATAAATAATTAAATTATTAATATTAGAGACTTTGTGAGGTCTCCTTTTTAATCAAATATAGGTCAATGCAATTTTTAACGGAAGAAACCTCGTGAGTTGTCTTTTTGTAATAAAAATACAACAACTTCTCTTTTCTCACCCAAATACGCGACCCATCTCATCTCTCTTTCAAAAGCCTTCTTTCTCTCTCTCTCTGAACCCTCCCATCTTTCCCTTCCACCGCCGGAGACCTTGTTGGTGCTTCTCCTGCAACATCCCCTCCACCAAAACTTCCTCACAGTCCTTACTTCCTAGCACGTACCGGTGTCGTCTTCCATCTGCGCTAGCAGTTGTTCAAATCCGGCCAGTAGATAAGTCTTTTTAAAAAAGAAAATAATTTTCAATTCATGGGTATTCTTATTACTTGCATTATATTGTATACTTGTAGTTTATATAGTTCTAATTATTATTCAATTTTAGTATTTGGATTTAATTAAAATCGAATTATATTAGTTTGTAAGACTTTTAATTGACAGTTCCATTATTGAATGTTACATTGTTGAATTAAAAGTGAATTTTCTTAAAGGTAATTAATTACATTGGTTGTAAAATTTTGAAGTGAATTTTCAACCTAAAAGTGAACTTTGAATTTTAAATCCATCATTTTCATTAATCTTTGGAACTTTAATCTCAACTTTATATTATATCAGACCTTGAATTAAAATAAATTGAATATTGAATTGAATTGAGTTTTAGAATAAAACAAGTCTTAAGTTGAAACATGAATTAAAATAAAATAATATTTGAATGTTGAACTTTAAATTTACGATTGAAATTTAAATTTAGTGTTACACCCCGTAAGTTTTCTTCGTCTAATCGATGTGCGCCTATGCTTGTCGAGAGTGTTTAGAGTACGACACATGCGGGAGAAGGATCGAAGGTGGAATGCGCGAGCGCTCTATCGAGAGAACGGGTGGAAGGAGACGGGGCCAGGAGCTACTGGCGCCGCGCTGCGCACCCCTCTCGTCGTGCCCGGAGCGGCGCGCCGTGCCCCTGCTCCGGCATGATGTGAGCCATGCTGCGAACCCATTCTACACCGCTTCCACCTATATATAAAGTTAAGTTGTGGATTTGGATTCTTTGAGACATTTCCCAATTGAGAGATACGGCCTTGGATAATTTATTCACAAGATTTTCATCAAATAAAAGCAAAATTACGCTATCAAATCACGTCTGATTGCAAATTCTTCTTGGGTAGTGAATTCGAGCCTATGAAGAACATATCTATGGAGTTTAATCTTTAAAATTGACCCGATTTAATGGATCCCTAGCGGGTAAAAGTCGTAGAAATCATCTTTATCTACAACTAGTACGTCTATAAGCGATAGTAATTATTTCTACCCTTCTAATCTAGAAGAACTCATAAGATTTTTCCGAATTTGACTCGTTTCAACTTATTGTCGTTGTGTTTTGTGGGCTATGGCTGTTGGCCTAATTCTTGAATTAGAAAGCCCTATTCTCTTGGCATATGAGCTAAGATACGAAGGGACTACGAGTTTTTAATTGAAGCATGATTGATTGAGCAGAATTCAAAAATTGAGGTATGTTAAGGCTAACCTCCTTAGGCAAGTTATTCTCGTCATATAGTTCATACTACTTGTATCTTCATAGTAGTTTGTGGTTACGTGTGTTATGGTTAGCTGCTATGATATGAATTGACGTTATAGTGAAGTAACCCTAGTCTGGATTAACTATATTCAACTTTGTCCCTCGCTAGAAGCGACATAGAGATTTTCTGTTTGCTTATTTGTCGTCTAGAGGGACTAGTGATGTTTTGTTGTTGTACCGAAGCTATAGAGGCTTGTGGTTAGTTGTTGAGTGTACTTTGTTAAACTGTACAACATAGGTTGCAACTTGGTGATATAACTTTCTATTTTGACGCCTATACATATATACAGTAAAGCTCGCCTACAGGCCTTGGCGTACCTTGACACCTATAGGGATAGAATCTTGGTAATATAGTCTTACCTATGAGTTAGTGGCACCAAGATTGCCTAATGAATTGGGTGGTAGCTTGCTAGGTAAACTACCTACTGTCAGTGACCGTATAGCTTCATTCGACTTACAACTTGTCGTACAGGTCGCTCAGGAAATCCCCCTAATTGTTAGAAGTCTGATAGACTTTGTGATATCCTAATTAGGAATCTTATCAACCGTTATACATGAGGTTAACGCCTTTGGCTACTCATGCAGATGCCACGTACATGTTGCCTAGAAGGTGTACTTGCCTCTGGGGCTAAAGATTGCTCACAAGAGCTATATGACATTTGAAAGAACTAGATTAAGGTCTGCAGAGCCATATTGAAGTCTATTCACTTATGAACTTTCCTTATGCCGCAGTGGCATTATTGACCCTCAGTAGAGCCTTGTGTGTAGTTATAGGAGCCCAGAAGGCTCAGATACAGTAACAGGAGCCCAGAAGGCTCAAATACAGTTATAGGAGCCCAAATGGCTCAAATACAGTTACAGGAGCCCAGAAGGCTCAAACACAATCACATGAGCCCAGAAGGCTCGGATACAATCTCAGAGGTCGAATATGCCTTACTTACAACTTGCCTACAAGGCTACAGTGATACAAATAAGAGTGTATAGATTGCTTGCACTTGCCCAGGTTATGGGGGCCCGAGTAGGTTATTCTGTGTTTTGTACCTTCCAGGCTTATGGGGATAGGTTAGGTTCTTATTTGTATATTTTCCTTCTAGATACAGTTCATTTTTGTGATATTATTCAAGTTAACTTTTAACCCTTATTGTTAATTACTTTCAGTTCCTTATCAGCTTTTATTCAGTTATTATTACTGCCTTACATATTCGATACATATTGTACTGAAACCCATGCATGGGCCGCTGCATACTTTCCTGCAGATTCAGACAGACAGGTTTCAATACCTTCTTAGTATTCGTTTAGATACTGTAGTGTGGCACTAGGTGCCAGTTATGCCTCCCAAGATGGGGCGTGATAAACTTGGTATTAGAGCAACGTCATATCATAGGGAGTCTACAAGTCATGTCTAGTAGAGTCTTATTTATAAATGTATTGTGCACCACATTTTATAAGCAGGAAGATATGAGGCATGATAATATGGTTACCCCTCATTCTTCTCAGATCGTTCTATATAGAGATGAGTTGTATAGGGTTGAGTGCCTAAGCTTATATTGTTGTGTCTATCTAAGGGATGCTAATATAAGACAAACTACAGCCAGTTGAGAGCTGGATGCAGCAGCAGGAGAGGGTACCAACAGGGTGCCAGAGTTGGGGACAACCCAACCAGAGGGCGAAAAGGAAACATCTTCTCGATCTCTCCAGCATTCTCTAGGATACCAGGAACCTCACAGGGCAACAGATGTGCCGACACCACTTTCAGTTCTTCCTACACTCTCAGATCAGGATGCCAGGAATGCAGTATGTATGTTGGCTCAGATGATGGCTGCTCAACGTCAATCAATAGTACCAGTTGTTGTCGAGCCTACTGAGTGGCCGAAAGTTCGAGGATTCGTGAGTTTCTTACTTTAAGTCCTCCATAGTTTATAGGGATAGACCGCAGAGAGAACCCTCAGAACTTCATAAATCAGTTACAGAGGATATTTAGGGTCATGCATGCTTCATCCACAGAATTAGTTGAGGTAGCAGTGTTCCGACTTCGAGATATAGCAGTCCTGTGGTATGAGAGTTGGGAAAGGTCTAGATGCAGAGATGTACGTCACCCATATGACCCAGTTTCTCTAAAGCCTTCATAGACCACTATTTGCCTCGAGAGATTTGACAGACCAGAATAGAGAAGTTCTTACACCTGGAGCAGGAAAGGATGAGCGTCAGAAAGTACGCATTGAAGTTTGATTCCTTGGCTAGATATGCGCTAGGGTTTGTTGATACTATGCCAGCCAGGGCATACCGGTTTATAGTAGGGCTTGCACTAGAGTATGTGGAGTCCTGTATTACAACTACGTTGTGGGAGGGCACGCATATCTCATGAATTCAGGATTTTTCTCAAAATATAGAGGAGATCAGACAACATTAGTATAGGGGCGAAAGGGCAGATCAGGAGTAGTGTCATAGGGATAGACCTGCCGATTTTTAGGTAGAGTTTTAAGGTGGGCCCAAGCTTCATTTGTCAGGTAGACCATCTAGGCCCTCACATTAGCAGCGATAGGGTAGGAGATCATATCATCGTGGACAATCATGTCCCAGCGAGAGGTCACGAGCGTCAGGTTCACACCAGCAGAGAGGTACAGAGTAGATGAGGCCAGTTGTGCCACATTGTAGTACCTACAGTAAGAGACATTTTGGGAGATGCAGATATGACTCTACTGCTTGTTTT
This sequence comes from Datura stramonium, assembly GCA_018107945.1. Lineage (NCBI taxonomy): Eukaryota > Viridiplantae > Streptophyta > Magnoliopsida > Solanales > Solanaceae > Datura > Datura stramonium. Next base: position 69,396 of record JACEIK010000834.1, read on the forward strand.
TATTGTGGGCAGGAGGGTTACATGATGAGAGATTGTCCGACTAGAGATCAAAGTGACCGGAATCAATAGAGTAGGTCCACAGCAGTGTCACATGCTCCAGTACCTTTTGCAGGGCGCGAGCCCTCAGCTCCGGTAAGCAAAGGCAGAGGTAGATCAGGGGCATCAGGTTCTGGCAGTGGTCCCAATCATACTTATTCTTTAGCAGGACGACAAGATTCGGAGTCGTCGCCAGATGTTGTGACAAGTACATTGAATGTTTGCTTTAATTTGATTTATGCTTTGATAGATCCAGGATCTACCTTATCTTATATTACTCCACTAGTGGCGCTAAAGTTCGCTATAGTACCAGAGCTACTCCAACGACCATTATTTTGTGTCTACATCTGTTGGTGGATTTATTATTTCCAGGAGAATTTATCGAGGTTGTACTGTGGGAATTGTTGGCTGCCAAACCTCCACAGACCTAGTAAAGATAGAAATGGTTGACTTCGATGTGATTATGGCATGGATTGGCTAGCGCCATGTTACGCCAATGTTGAGTGTTGGACAAAGATTATTCGATTCCACTTCCCAGGGAAGATAGTGCGGGAATGGAAAGGCATTGCAGCTACGCCAAAAGGTTAGTTTATATCCTACCTTTAGGTAAGAAAGCTGATTGTAAGGGGTTGTATTTATCATATTGTTAGGGTTCGGGACGTTCAGGTAGAATCTCCGACTCTTCAGTTTATTACAGTGGTTAGTGAGTTTGCAGATGTATTTTCAGATAAGCTTCCTGGTATTTCCCCGGAGCGGAAAATTGATTTTTCCATTGATATGCCACCAGATACATATCTCATATCTATTCCTCCTTACAGAATGACTCCTGCTGAGCTAAGGGAGATGAAGGATCAGCTGAAAGATTTATTAGATAAAGGCTTTATTACGCCTATCGCTTCATCGTGGGGTGTGCCAGTCTTATTTTTGAAAGAGAAAAATGGATTACTATGGATGTGTATAGATTATCAGCAGCTGAATAAAGTGACTATTAAAAACAGGCATCCCCTTCCGAGAACAGATGATTTATTTGATCATTTATAGGGGAAAAATACTTCTCAAAGATTAGGTTAGGGTACCATCAGGTACGAGCTCGAGTGACAGATATTCTGAAGATAGCCTTCAAAACAGATATGGCCATTTTGAGAATCTAGCTATGTCTTTCGGATTGACGAATGCCCCAACAGTGTTTATGGACCTGATGAGCAGCATATTCAGGCCATCTTTAGATCTTTTCATGATTGTGTTTATTGACAATATTTTGGTATATTCACGTTCAGAAGCTAAACATAGAGATCATTTGCAAATAGCACTCCAGATTCTCAAAGATCATGAGTTATATGTGAAGCTTTCTAAATGTGTGTTTTGGTTAAACTCTGTATCTTTCTTGGGCCACATTGTGTTAGATGCAGGTATTCAGGTTGACTTGTGAAAGAAAGAGGTTGTAAAGACTTGGCCCAGACCCAAGACTCCAATAGAAGTTCGTAGCTTTCGGGGGTTAGCTGGGTATTACAGAAGGTTTGTGGAAGGATTCTCTACCTTATCAGCGCCATTGATGAAGCTGACTCAGAAAACAACTAAGTTACAGTAGACTAAGACTTGTGAGTGAGTTTCCAGGAGTTGAAAGACATATTGACATCTGCACCAGTATTAGCCTAGCCATTCAGAGGGCTACGTTATATATTGTGACACTTCATACATTGGGTTAGGATGTGTTATGATGCAGCACGACAAGGTGATTGCCTATGCTTCGAGGCAGCTAAAGGAAGCTCACAAAGTACTACCCTACCCATGATTTATAATTAGCCACAGTTGTTCATGCTCTAAAAATTTGGAGGAATTACTTATATAGTGTTCATACAGACATCTTCACCGACCACAAGAGTGTCCAGTATATTTTTAAGCAGAAGAAGTTGAACTTGCGACAATGTCATTGGCTTGAGTTGCTGAAAGACTATGATGTAGATATCTTATATCACCTAGGGAAGGCTAATATTGTAGACAATGCCCTTAGTCGCAGATCCATGGGCAGCCTATCATATTTGAGGCCAGAAAAGAGAGAATTGGCTCGAGAGCTGCACCAGTTGTCCAGTTTAGGAGTCTGGTTGATGGACTCAGATGATAGTGGTGGTGTCATCTCTAGTTGTGGTGGTGAAGGAGCAATAGTACGAAGACCCTAGCTTAGTACAACTCAGAGGCAAGTCTCAACAGGAGGAGTCATTGGCCTTTGAGATAGGAGGGGATGAAGTCTTGAGATTTAGAGATTGACTCTGCGTTCCAGATGTGGCAAGGCTTCGCTAGCAGATTATGAAAAAAGCACATTATTCCCATTATTCTATTCACACGGGTTCGACAAAAATGTATCATGATATAAAAGAGATCTACTGGTGCCTGGGATGAAGAAAGATATTGCTGAGTTTCTAGCAGAGTGTCCCAATTGCCGGCAGGTAAAAGTAGAACATTAGAAACCTAGTGGGCTGACTCAGGAGATAGCTGTGCTGTAACACCCGGTAAGTCCTAGAGATCAGACCCCGGAGTTAGAAGAAGTGCAGCAGAAATTTGCTGCAGGACGAGTCAAGGAACGACTCGTTACGTGACCCCACGAGTCGTAGTTTGACTCGTTGGGGAGAAGCCAAGGGAGGTGGGCTGGGCCAGTGGATATGGACGACCTAACGAGTCGTCTTGCCTGACAACGACTCGTCAAGTCAGTTAGGAGGGAGAAGCTTTGGTTTTAAGGAAAGTTCCAGTGCACTTAACGAAAGGGCAGGATGAATCATTGGGTGTGGTGACAAGTCATTACATTGGTCATGGCCTGAAGGATCAATAATTTCTAGTATACCTGATGAATGGACCTAACGAGTCGTTGGGTGGGACAACAACTCGTCAGGTGAGTCGTGGCATCAGTTCGGGCAATTTTTCAGATTTTCTCAAAGGCAGTTTGGTAAAATCCCATGCTCCCAGATTTAAAGTGATATCATTTTGGGTATGTTTGGGGATGTTTCTAAGGATTCTTCTATACCTAAACCCTCATTCTCTCAATCTCTTTCTTACTCCTCTCTTCTCAAATATCGTAGGGGTTTCACCAAGGTGTTTTTAAAGCTTCAAGGAAGATAATAAAGCGAGATTTTCGTCAACCAGGTATGTGGGACTTCAATAAGGGTATTTTTCCATCCTTGTGCCCCAAAATATTTTCAATGAGAACCCAAATTAAATTTTCTAGAATATCATGATCTAAGGTTTGAATAATGGATAATTTCTTCATCATTCTTTTCTTAAAAGCTAATAATTACTACAATTATGAAATTTATTTCAAATGTTGATGTGATGGGTTATTTGGGATGGGGTTATATGTTGGGGATGTATGAGGGTGACATGTCGTTCGTAAATTGGCTTGAGTAATGAATGGGTGTTTCTTATTGTTCGATTAAATTGCGTATTCATGTATGAAAATGATGAAATTGTAGAAGTATGGGTTGAGTATGTATGGGTGTAGTATGTTCATCATAACTTGAATTAAGTGTTGAAAGAAAATTGTTCGTTTCTCCTTAAACTACCGTAGAAATTCTTGATCATGATGGAAGTATGAGAAATATTGCATAATTAACCCTAATGACTTGATTATGATGTTGATGATCATATGGGATTGAGTAGAAGTTGTGGTCTTGAGTAATTAAAATAAGTTAGGTGCCCTTACCATGCTTTAGATTTAATTGATTTGGCATAAGAAGATTTCACCTCCATTGTTGAACTATGAAGCTCGAGCGGATTCTATATTGTTTTCTTTATTAAAATTGTTTTTATAAAAATCTTGGAATCTAAAATGCCTGTGGAAAAGGAGTTCATAAAGAAGTGATTACGACATGTGTGTGGAATATTTGAAGACTTAAATAAACGGAGTCATGCATTTTGATAGAGTATGAGTTGGATTCTGTAAACCATATATGATCTCATATTGCATGTTGAATGAAATGAATCTGGAAATTTGATTACAATGACAACATGTGCACAATGTAACCCTGTAGAATGCTCGTTAGCAATAGATGCTTGAGATAGCTATATAATTTGATTCCACGATGAGGTTAATAATGTTGATAACGCATGAGAATAATATTGCAATTGTTGGGCTTGATATCATTAGAAAGTATCCCCCACCCGATTGATGAAAATGTTGTATGATGAAAAATTAGAAATCGTCCTTGTCTCTGATTAGCTGTTGCAATAGATTAATGTTAGTCAGACGGGATTTATCATTAGCAAGAGTATTTCCCTAGTCAGTTGGGATTTCTCGTTAGCAAGAGTATTTCCCTAGTCAGTCGGGATTTCTCATTAGCAAGAGTATTTCTCTAGTCAGTCAGGATTTCTCGTTGGCAAGAGTATTTTCCTAGTCAGTTGGGATTTCTTGTTAGCGAGAGTATTTCCCTAGCCAGTCGGGACCAACATCCCTAGCTAGTCAGTGACTTCTTACATTGGAGTTTTCTCTCCCTTCAACAGTCAGGGATTTTCGCTAGTGAGAATGTTTACCTTGGGCAGTCGGGGACCCTTTTGATATCAGTCATGAATTTGCATCCTTGTGTCATTAAGATCAATACCTTTGTGCTCGAGTTTAACTTGTAATAATGCATGTCCCTATATTGTGATTATTATTATATGAATATGTGGATATCATACAGATTGTGTATCTCTTTTTAGTTATGTTNTCTTCATCGCCTCAAATTTCTGGGAATCCACCTTTATGCCCTAATATGTGGATATCATACAGATTGTGTATCTCTTTTTAGTTATGTTACTAACTTAGTGATTTACAGTACTCCCTATTTGTATATTGATGCTTACGAGTTATTTGTTTACATTCCTGCATACTCAGTACATTCCAAATACTGACCGCACGCCTCTTGTGCTATATCATTTTATGATATAGATCCAGATCTCCAGGTCCAGCCGCGTGACTAGATACGCTTCTTTCTCTTCCAGTTGCTAGTTGTGAGTTCTCATCTTTCGAGGACATGGTTTATATTCTTATTTTATCTTGTTTTCAGTTTTCAGACTTGTGGAGTGAGCTGGGGGCTTGTCCTAGCAACTCATCAGTTTATTAGAAGGCTTTTAGACTTGTTAGACAGGATCAACATTGTATTTAAATGTTATTAAGTTGTCGTTTTGTATTTATATCAGTTTCTGTTAGTTCTTCCACTTGTTCATGATGTTAGATGTTTCTCATGTTAGCTACATGCGATGATTATGCCATGGGTCGACTTGGAGCCTCTCGGGGTTCCTTGTCCCATGTCTACGATCGGGGTCTACTCTGGGGTCGTGACAAACTTGGTATATGAGCAAAGGTTTAGAGTGTCCTAGGGTGTTTGAAAGTCGTGTTGCGTAGAGTCTTCTTTATTGGTGTGAAGTGCACCACACTTATGACGAAGAGGCTATGAGACGTTTTAGGAATGTTCCCCTTTCTTCATGATTCTTATCGTGCGTAGAGTATGAAACTCTAAATGTTTCCTCCCCTAACTCGTGCTTTACGCGCTCACAGATAATGCCGCCCAGACGAGCTAATGGAAGAGGATGTGGTAACGGCCGCCAGCAGGTACCACCAGCCCAGACAGATCAAATAGAGGATTGTGTTGCTCATGCCGAGTTCCGAGCAGCCATCCACATGTTGGTGCAGGCCCTGACCGCCTAGATTAATTAGCAAGTGGTAGCTCGTGCACCACAACATGGAAATAAAGTGGTGGCAAGGATAAGAGATTTCCTTCGGATGAATCCACCCAAATTCTTGGGGTCAAAGGTGGATGAAGACCCATATGAGTTCTTGGAGGAGATACAGAAGATTACTCGCATTATGGGAGTGACAGGGCAAGAGAGCACGGAGTTAGCCTCCTACCAGTTAAAGGGAGTTGCTTACATCTGGTATTGTCAGTGGAGAGATAGTCGGGGAATCGAAGCGGGTCCCATAGGTTGGGATTAATTTATGGCCGCGTTCTTTGACAGGTTTTTCCCTCGGGAGTTGAGGGAGGCAAAGGCGGCAGAGTTCATTAACTTGAAACAAAATAACATGACTGTTCAGGAGTATGCGTTCGAGTTCACTCGGTTGTCTAAGTATGCCCCGAAAATGGTAGCCGACCAACGGGCCCAAGTGAGCAGGTTCGTGAATAGAGTGTCAGACTCCTTGGTCAAAGAATCCAGGAATGCCATGTTGCATTGGGACATAGACTTCCCAGGCTTGGTAATATTTGCTCAACAAATGGAAGCAGAACATATGAAAGAAAAAGAGAGAGAGGCCAAGAAGGCTAGGACTGGAGACTTAGAGTCCTCCCGTCAAAGGTTGGGTACCGGATATCATTCACACCACCATCAGAGATCAACAACCCCAACACCTTCGACAACCAGTACTCCATATAAGCCTAGAGTAAGGGAAATCACATACCCATTGTGTACGAGTTGTGGAAAGCACCACTTGGGAGATTGCATGGCCGGTAAAAATGTATGTTTTTGGTGCGGTGAGGCAGGTCATATGCACCAAGATTGAACGGAGGTTAAGCAGGGTGAGAGCAGATCCTCGACCACCTCTTCAGTAGCTCCTATAGCCCTCCCATTTCAGAATAGTACATCCTCTAACCCAAAAGGTGGACATCGTCAAAACCGCTCTTATGCAGTAGCAGCCCATCAAGATAAGGGCAAAGCGCCAGTAGTGGCCACAGGTATGTTATGAATCTTGTATTATTCTTTGTGTGATGCCGACCTCTATAATGAGTAAGAAGTTCAGTTGTGATTGTGGGAAGGGATTGTTGGGGTGTGACGTAAATAGCTGTAGTATAAGGCTTATGGTGAAGGTTAGAAGTGAAAGAGGAGTTAAGAGTTAGTAACTTAGGTTGACTTGAAGAAGGGTTCGGAAGCCTTAGAATGATGGCCTTAAGCTAAGGGAGAGATAGTGAGTACGTGAAGTAAGTCAGACCTTGAAAATTCTCATAAAGGGATTTCAGCCTTAGCAGTTGCAGTATGTCGATCTCTACTAAGTTCAGATAACCTCCTTTGTATCTTGATTAGAGTTAAGTTATGTTTACTCCCATGTGCAGATTCCCAAGGTTTAGAGGTAACCATTTCATTTAGTGAAGTCATTTTTTCCCTATGGGTCCTTAGTGCTTAGTTTCATGTTATGAATTAGTTATGTGTGTTAATCCATGTTTTCTTATGTGTTTGGATTGAACTCAGTCTTTGGAAGTTGTTTGTTAACTAAGTAACTTCAGATTATCTCAAGTATGTGCTCAGTTCTAGATGTCGGGGATGACTCGTGCTTATGAAATCCTTACCCTCAGTTAGATTAAATTTTGTGAATCCTAGCTTAGTATCGAAAAGTGATTTGAGAATGAAGAACCAGTCAGTATCAATTTTGTGCCGGATTAAAGAGGGGGAAAGAGTTCTTTTCGGTGATTTTCCTAGTTCTACGCGGGTACCATGTTCTTCGGTCTTCCTTGAGTCATGGTGTGCATGTTAGATGTAAGTTTTAGGTTTGGTGCATAAGGTTGTCTAGCAGTCAGATGCTCCGTTGGTGATTAGCTGTGATTGATGGATATTTGGATACCGGCTTCGTCTCTAACCTTTCAGCATGTTGAGCCAACATTCGAGGATGAATGTTACCAAGGGGGAGATATTGTAACACCCCGGAAGTCCTAGAGATCAGACCCCAGAGTTAGAAGAAGTGCAGTAGAAAAAGTCATCAAAAATTTGCTGCAGGATGAGTCAGGGAACGACTTGTTAGGTGACCCCATGAGTCGTGGTTTGACTCGTGGGGGATCATCCAAGGGAGGTGGGCCGGGCCAGTGGAGATGGATGACCTGACGAGTCGTTAGGAGGGAGAAGCTTTGAGTTTAAGGAAAGTTCTAGTGCACTTAACGAAAGGGCAGGATGAATCTTTGGGTGTGGTGATGAGTCGTTACGTTGGTCGTAGCCTGAAGGATCAATAATTTCCAGTATACCTGACGAATGGACCTAACGAGTCGTTGGGTGTGACAACGACTCGTCAGGTGAGTCGTGGCATAAGTTCAGACAATTTTTCAAATTTTTCTCAGGGGCATTTCGGTAAAATACCACTCTCTCAGATTTAAAGTGATGTTGTTTTGGGTATGTTTGGGGACGCTTTTAAGGGTTCTTCTAGACCTAAACCCTCATTCTCTCAATCTCTTTCTTCATCCTCTCTTCTCAAATATCATAGGGGTTTCACCAAGGTGTTTTCAAGCTTCAAGGAAGATAATCAAGCGGGATTTTTGTCAACCAGGTATGTGGGACTTCAACAAGGGTATTTTTCTATCCTTGTGCCCCAAAATATTTTCAATGAGAACCCAAATTAAATTTTCTAGAATATCATGATCTAGGGTTTGAATAACGAATAATTTCTTCCTCATTCTTTTCTTAAAAGCTAATAATTACTGTAATTATGGAATTCATTTCAAATGTTGATGTGATGGGTCATTTGGGATGGGGTTATATGTTGGGGATGTATGAGGGTAAAATGTCGTTCGTAAATTGGCTTGAGTAATGAATGGGTGTTTCTTATTGTTCGATTAAATTGTGTATTCATATATGAAAATGATGAAATTATAGAAGTATGGGTTGAGTATGTAGGGTGTAGTATGTTCATCCTAACTTGAATTAAGTGTTGAAAGAAAATTGTTCGTTTCTCCTTAAACTACCGTAGAAATTCTTGATCATGATGGAAGTGTGAAAAATATTGCATAATTAACCCTAATGACTTGATTATGATGTTGATGATCATATGGAATTGAGTAGAAGTTGTGGGCTTGAGTAATTGATATAAGTTAGGTGCCCTTACCATGCTTTAGATTTAATTGATTTGGCGTAAGAAGATTTCACCTCCATTTTTGAACTACGAAGCTTGCGCGGATTCTATATTGTTTTCCTTATTAAAATTATTTTTATAAAAATCTAGGAATCTAAAACACCCGTGGCTAAGGAGTTCATAAAGGAGCGATTACGACATGTGTGTGGAATATTTGAAGACTTAAATAAACGGAGTCATGCATTTTGATAGAGTATGAGTTGGATTCTATAAACCATATATGATCTCATACTGCATGTTGAATGAAATGAATTCGAAAATCTGATTACCATGACAACATGTGCATAATGTAACCCTGTAGAACGCTCGTTAGCAAGAGATGCTCGAGATAGCTATAAATTGAATTTAATGATGAGGTGAATAATGTTGATAACGCATGAGAATGATATTGCAACTGTTGGGCTTGATATCATAGAAAGTATCCCCCACCCGATTGATGAAAATGTTGTATGATGAAAAATCAGAAATCGTCCTTGTCTCTGATTAGCTGTTGCATTTTAGATTAATGTTAGTCAGTCGGGATTTCTAGTTAGCAAGAGTATTTCCCTAGTCAGTCGGGATTTCTCGTTAGCAAGACTATTTTCCTAGTCAGTCGAGATTTCTCGTTAGCAAGAGTTTTTCTCTAATCAGTCGGGATTTCTCATTAGCAAGAGTATTTTTCTAGTCAGTTGGGATTTCTTGTTAGCGAGAGTATTTCCTTAGCCAGTCGGGACCAACATCCCTAGCTAGTCGGTGACCTCTTACATCAGAGTTTTCTCTCCTTTTGACAGTCAGGGATTTTCGCTAGTGAGAATGTTTCCCTTGGACAGTCGGGGACCCTTTTGATATCAGTCATGACTTTGCATCCAAGTGTCATTAAGATCAATACCTTTGTGCTCCAGTTGAACTTGTAATAATGCATGTCCCTATGATGTGATTATGTTTATATGAATATGTGGATATCGTACAAATTGTGTATCTCTTTTTAGTTATGTTACTAACCTGGTGATTTACAGTACTCCCTATTTATATATTGATGCTTATGAGTTATTTGTTTACATTCCTGCATACTCAGTACATTTCAAGTACTGACCGCACGCCTCTTGTGCTATATCATTTTATGATATAGATCTAGATCTCCAGGTCCAGCCGCGTGACTAGATACACTTCTTTCTCTTCCAGCTGCTAGTTGTGAGTTCTCATCTTTCGAGGATGTGGTTTATATTCTTATTGTGTCTTGTTTTCAGTTTTCAGACTTGTGGAGTTAGCTGGGGGCTTGTCCTAGCAACTCATCAGTTTATTAGAAGGCTTTCAGACTTGTTAGACATGATCAGGTTTGTATTTAAATGTTATTAAGTTGTTGTTTTGATTTATATCAGTTTCTGTCAGTTCTTCCGCTTGTTCATGATGTTAGATGTTTCTCATATTAGCTGCATACGATGATTATGCCATGGGTCGACTTGGAGCCTCTCGGGGTTCCTTGTTCCGTGTCTACGATTCGGGTCTACTTTCGGGTCGTGACACGTGCCTATGTGAAAATGAGAAGCAATCAATATGGATTTTTTTACAGGTTTACCTTGTACCAAGCGTAAATTTGGCTCTATTTGGGCCCCTGTTGACAGGTTGACAAAATCAGCCCATTTCTTTCCAGTTCAGACTCGTTTTCAACTAAAAATTATTGAATTGTACATTAAAGAGATAGTCCAACTACATGATGTCTCAGTATCTATCATCTCTTAAAGAGGGGCCAATTCACAGCTAGATTCTGGAAGCCATTTCAGTAAGTTTTGAAAATGCAGGTTAACTTGAGTACAACTTTTCATCCCCAGACAGATGGCCAAGCAGAGTGCACGATCCAGATGCTCGAAGATATGTTACGGGCATGTTTTCTAGACTTCAGAGGAAGTTGGGATGATCACCTACCTCTTATTGAGTTTGCATGTAATAACAGTTATCATTCTACCATCAAGATGGCGCCTTATGAGGCTTTGTATAGGTGAAAATGCAGGTCCCCCATAGGATGGTTTGAAATATGTGAGTCAGGGTTTCTTAGACCTGGCATGATACATCAATCAGAAGAGAAAGCTAAGCTAATTTGAGAGCGCTTATTGATAGCTCAAAGTCATCAGAAGTTCTATTATGATGTACGACGTAGAGACTTTGAGTTTTTTGTTGATGACCGGGTATTCCTGAAAGTTTCACCTATGAAGGGCGTTATGAGATTTCTGTAATATCTTCCTTCAAGGTGATGAAATTTATATGGACTTACCACAAGAATTTCAAAGTCAGGGGGATACTAAACAAATATGCGGACTTACTAAATTCTTGTGGTCTAAAACAAACACCAAGACAATGGAATACTATGCTAGTAGAAGCTCTTGTGATATTCAAAATTGTCCAAAGTTAATATGACTACTCACTGTACACAAAGAAATCAGATAGAGGGTTTATTGCAAGTTTGATCTATTTGGATGATAAGCTTATTGCTGAAAATAGTCTACAGCTGATAATTGAACCAAATATTGCTCTATAAGAAGCATTTACGATGAAGGATTTGGAAAAACTGAAATATTTTCTGGGTATTGATTTTGAAAGGTCAATAAAGGAATTGTAACACTACTAAAAAACTATAACAAAAAAAGACCTAAAAAAGAGACCTCAAAAATAGGTGTGTCCCAAAGAAAACCTCACCGAGGTTGCTTTTTCTCTTAGTTTTTGTTATTAATTTTATTTTAAAGAAGGAGACCTCTTGAGGTCTTTTAAATAATTAAAAAATCTGCGAAATAGTAATATAAATTTCAGGACAAATAGCGACCTCATGAGGTCGATAAACATTTGAAATTTTTTAAAATGAGGTCTATTTCTTTAAAAAATTCATAGATCGACTTTGACTAAAAAGGAGACCTCATGAGTGTCACGCCCTACCTGGGGAGGCATGACTGGCACTTGGTGCCCTACTAGGACCTGGTAGGAGTGGTAGGTCTGGGCCATGTTTTCACTGCTTCTATTTTTTGTGTATCTACCTGTATACCAGCATCCGACACGATATGCCCCAAAAAAGCTACTGAATTCAGCCAAAATTCACATTTAGAGAACTTGGCATACAACTGACGGTCTCTGAGAATCTGGAGCACTGTCCGCAAATGATCCTGGTGGTCTG
>JACEIK010000834.1:91572-106595 GCA_018107945.1 Datura stramonium
CCGCATGAGGTCTCTAGCGAAAAGCAACCTATATTTTTACGACCCACTCTTAAGGTCGCTTTTTATGTCTCTTTTCAAAAAAAAATACCTCGCGAGGTCTCTTTTTTACGTCTCTTTTAACAGTTTTTAAAGTAATATAATGCATCAAAGAAAATATGCACTTAAATTGATTTCAAAAATAGGTCTCAATGCAGCTAAACCAGCAGCTTGACATGTGGACAACAACACCTAGATTACTACTAGAGAATATGATAACACATTCAAAAGAATAGTATTTCAAATACCGAAAACCATAGAAAAATCAAATTGAATATTGAACTAATAGAAGATCAAGAAGGATATCAAAGAGTAATTAGCAAGTTGATATATCTCACAGTTACGAGACTTGATATAGCTTACGGTATAAAAATACCAAGTCAATTTCTTCAACAGCCAAAAAGACCTCACCAGATTGTTGCCTTAAGGATAGTTAGGTATATCAAACAACAATTTGGACTAAGGATTCTACTATCTAGCAATAGAAAAGATATAGACATAACCTTTTGTGATGTTGATCGGATATCATGCTATTTACAAGAAAATCAATCACTGAATTTCTAATAAAATTGGATAACTCATTGATATCTTGAAAGTCAAAGAAGCAAATCACAATATCAGGAAGCTCAACGGAAGTTAAATATAGGGGTATTGCAGCCACAATACTTGAGTTAACTTGGTTAACTAGATTGATTAAGGATCTTGGAGTTCAAATACAGCTACTTGTGTGCATACACAATTACAACAAAGTAACTATCCAAATACCAATCATTTAGTGTTCCACGAAAGGAAAAAAAATATTGAAATCAACTTTCACTTTATAAGAAAAAAGATTCAGAAAAAATTAGTAAAGACAGATTACATCCACACCGAAGATCAGTGTGAAAATTTTTCTTACAAAAGAACTAAATAAAATTCAACATGAATCTCTTATATCCAAACTATACGTGTGCTCAATCTATTTATGACCACCTAATTTGAGGAGGGGTTGTTGAGGAAGGGCAATATGATCTTAATATTCTATTAAGTTGGTTCACACATAAGTAGATAACTAGTTAGTTAGTTAACTAATATAAATACACAAGCTAAATATATGTAAAAAGAAAACTCAGAAGATAACTTTATTCTTCATAATTATCTCTTGCATTGGTTCTCTTTTTCTCTCTTTGAAAATTTTGTAATTTTTTGATCTATAAGATAATTTCACTAATATTAAATGAAGAAGATGTTTTCCCATATTCCTTTATAATTAAGTTAATGATTTTTTTTTCATATACTAGTTAATATAAGTTTCTTTTATCTAATTGCCTATAAATTCTATAAATAATGCTTTATACGGTTTGAAATTTCGCATTACTCAGTCTAATCAGAAATAACAAGGCAATGAATAGTGACGAGTTCAGAAAACCCATTATAATATGTATTTCCTCAAAATAAAACTAAAGAAAATGAGTTTGCAAAACAAAATCTGGTTATTATAATAGAGCGTATTAGTAATGCTGGTATTAATTATGTTGATATTAGTTATCTAAGATTATTTTTTATGCATTCTTTGATTTGATGCATATGCATGTAATGATCCATTTGGTTGTTATGGGGTGGTTAGGATCATAGAACCCTTTGTTAGAGTCCCCGGAGAAAAATTGAGCTAATAAGACTCAAAGATGAGTAGGGTTAGAAACTGAAACCTGTGTGTAATCTTGATAATTGATTTTTTGTGTGGTATTTTATTAGGGGGTGATCTAGTGAACTAGACCTCCATAGGAAATTCTGAGACTACGAGTGAATTTGTAGCAATATTTTACAGTGGAGTGCGGATCGGAAATGTATTGTGGTGTCTTGATGAGATAGTTGTGTTGTGAAATGGAAATTTGTTCAATTTACCGAGCTACTAATTAACGTGGCACCGCTGCAGCGGTGAATTTTCTGTTGCAGCGAGACTACCATAGTAGAGTGTCGTCATAGCGGGCATCGACAAGATGCCAAGTCTCACCATAACGAGGCCTTGGTCTCCACAGCGGATCTGTTGAAGCAAAGATTGTGATGCTGCAGTGAACAATGCGAGATAGAATGCGGGTTTAAATTAATTATTTCAAGATTTTCACCCCATAATTTCGAAACAAGAACTTTGAAAGCTCAGAGGCGATTTTTTTAAGGGTAGGGCATATCTCCCTTCAAGGTAAGTTTACTTCGTCAATATTTCGTCTATCAATGCTCTAACATCCTAGAATCAATGAGGTGTCATTATTGGTGGATTGAGGGCTGGAACCCTAGAACTTATGAAAAATTGGGAAAATTGAATGAGTGTTGATAACTATAATTTTCTAGGCCTCTACGTGGTTAATTAACACTTCCTAGGAGGGAATTGAAAGTTATAATTCATAATTGTGATAATTAGAGACAGATTTCAATAAAAGTGAATACTTTTAGCATAAAATTTCTATAAAAGAGATTAAAGGAGTAGAAACTCCATGAATTAAGGTTATGTAATTATTGTAAAACTAGACTATTGTAAATTAACCTCTGGGTAATGATTTAAACCTTGATAACGGGTAGAATCGAGTGTGTTTGAATTCCTAAGGCTATTATTTGAAGAGTAGATAATAAAATACTCTTGCATTATATTTTTTAGACTTTGAGCATTCCAAGGCATTGAAGAAAGAAAAGGCTCACGATAAGTAGCTTGCTTGTTCAGGTTCTCGATTGAGGTAGGTTATGGTTTATTTGGAGTTAAGACTTTCATTAGTCTCTCGTATGTATTATGAGTTAATAAAACATGCATGATTAATCCTCGGACATAGATTATACTATGACTGTGATTTATAACTTCACAATGCTATGTCAATAAGCGGTTAAATTGATTAAGTCTGTGAATATAACTTGTAATTGTGGTGTGCACTTGTAATGATCAATGTGTATTTGTTATGTTTTCTTGTGTGATGATCGAATGAATAATATACCGAGATATATTGATGGTAACTGAATAATATATTATTATTCTGATATGAATGGCTCGTGTCCAATGTGAGTTTACGGACGAGCGGTTATATGATTGATAAGGATCTCTTGCCCGATGTAATCCTACAAGCAAGCAGTTGTGTGGAGCGGGTACCATGTTGGTGCGGGTACATGGACACCTAGGGTCATCTGCAGGTCATTACTAGATGGACAAACATAATACCCATTGATATGTGTGTACAAATGAGTGACAAATGTGTGTTCAGACATGATATCGTGTGAGACTGATGAGATATAGAGATTATACAACTGTCATTCAGTACGGGTAAGAGTCCCTGATTGTTTTATGATTGCATTATGCTTGCAAATTCTTGTGATATTTTTTTATGTCTGTTATAGACCTATATGTCCTATGTTAATTGGCATTATTAGGCCTGGGATTTGTGAATATAACTGAGTTTCATTGGTTACTTGATTTCCCGAATTATTGGTTATGTGTTGTAATACTTGTTTATTGCTTTAATTGATATTGTGATATATACTTGTTACTAATTGTCATCGGCCTATGATGCCTACCAATATATAGTGTTTGTACTGATGTTATTCCTACACTTTTTTTGAGTGCAAATTGTGTTCTAAAGACTTCTTCAGGACCTCACATTTAGCATCAACGGTTGACTAATCTGAGGGTGAGCTGTTCTTATCCGATTTCCGCAGATCTTCTTCAGATAGATGTCTATTTTACTCAGACATTGATATTTTTTATTTTGCTTATTAATCTAGACATTGTTAGTTAGAGTCCATGTGCAATGACTTTTGAATTTTTGGATTGCTATAGTTAGAAACTACAAAAAAATTGGCCAAAAAATAAGGGTCAATTCCGACGGACAGCGTCAGTTTTTTTATCAATAACGATAAAAACTGACGAGCATTGGATTGTCAAAATTTTTCTCATCGAAAATAAAAAATCGACAGACAGTATTGGTTATTATCAACGGATATCTGTCGGTTTAATAAATATTTATTTGGTTGATTTTTTAAATGATACATGACGGAGGAAAAATTTTTACCGACGGACACCGTTTGATTTTTTTAATTATTTATCTTTATTTTAATTAAAAAAATTTAACATACCAACGGATATCGTTGGTATTTTCTTCATAACTAAGAACATACCGACGGACAGTATCATTTGTCCTTCGATTTTCTGGGTTTGTGCTGCTGGTATTTTTGCAGAAAATCGATGGACTTACCTACACTTGTCCGTCGGTTTTCTACAAATGTACCAGCAGCAGAAAACTGTAATTTCTACATTCTCAACTACCAACTTAAAATTCAATTCAATTTCAGCTACTATCTAGCACTAATTATTGAGAAAATAATTCTAAATCAACAACAACATCAATAACATAGTAATTATCGAATTAAAACATCAAAAACAACACTAAATATATATCAAAATTATCAACACGGTTTAAAAATATCAAGATGTATATACAAAGTTTGTTTTTAATGTTCAATAATCCTACCAACTAAGGTGTCTCTTCAACATTTTTATTATCTGTCGAAAACTCATCGTCATCTAAAAAAGGAAGAGAACGGGCATGTCGTCTATGCACTCCACTAGTAAGGAGGCTATTCACTTGTGCCTTGAGAGCCTCGACGATATGACACATGATCGTACTCTCTGCAATGCGTCTTGCCTCACATCTACCAAGGCATATGTAAGTTGTTCGATCTTCTACGACATAACAGCGATCTGAACACTATCAACTACCTCTGTCTGTCTAGAAGAGTCAATACCTTCTAGTTCGGACTAAATCCGTCGAATTGAGTTCCTAGATCCTAGGTCATAGACTCTCCCCTTTTGCCTCCCCCCGATCACTTTTTCAGTTCAAATTGGGTAGCGACATCAGGTGGAGGCTGGGTTGGCCCACCTTGGGCTTCTTGAGTCTGCCTGTACTCAGACAAGAGCCACTGATAATCCATCTACATAATTAAAAAAATTTGGTATAATATGGATTTTCAAATTAAACTTAATATATTACTATTTATATATAAGATATATGAACTTACATAGGCTTGTTAATCTCTTTATTTGACTCATGTGTTCCAATCAAACTCGTTCTTCTTCTTCTTTACGTGGGTAGCCTAAAATAGCTCCTCCTGAGTTGGATCGCGACCAAATTGTTTAACCTACAAACAAAATATAATAAAAGTTAGACAATATACAAAATCTAATCAAATTTATTTAAGTATTAATATAATAATTACTTACCAATTCTCTAGTTATCGTCTCTTGGCTCTTTGCATCCCCAATGTGCAACGAGCCACCTTTCCCTTCACTCCTGGCCTTCTTCGCCTGTTCATACTTTGCCTTAAAATCTAGGTGTGCTCCAATATCTCTAAAACTCCTTGAAAAGATGAGGTAACATCCACTCAGGCCTCTTGTTCTTTAATCTGGCATCCCTAAACCAATCCGACATTCAGGAACTGCTCTTCCTTTCGAAGTTCGTGGCTATTATCTTATCATGTTGAGGAAGCCCGGTACACAACATCTATAATCAATGATCAATAGTATTAGATGATATATAATAATCACAGGTCAAAGAAGAATTTTATCAACTAATAATTCATTTGTATACCTTAAACTAATTAAATATGCCCTGTCGTACCCGATGTGGTATTTCAGTTCAACGTGGATAAGGTCGATCTTAAAGCCTTCAAATGCTCTCCCCTTAGAGCATTTCCTCTCTCTTTTCTCAGATGGAACCTGTAAAAATGACAATAAACATGTTAAATCATAATATAACATTAAGATTAAATATTATAAATCTAAATCAAAAACAAAACCAAACTTACCTAGATCCATCAAGCACGATCACCAGTCTACTGAAACTATCTATATCTCTTGGTTGTGGCTTACAGCTCTAGTGCTGGTGTAGGTGCTAGTGTCGATGCTGGTGCTAGTGCTCTATATGACTGGGTCAAGGGTAGAGTACTAAAAGTACCCTGTGACTCTGACACATAGTTTCTATCTATGAGTTGCAAGCCCGGACTTGTCAGGATATGATCCACTCGGGGAAGGAGTATCAGACGATGAATACGTCAATTTTTCCCGTAGTAGATGAATGTCAGGTGTAGGCATGAAATGTGAGAAGTAATAAGAAATGGAGGCACATAACAATGTGTCGGATGCCAGTGCCATAGGAGACATAGAAAAGAGGTGGAGAAGAATGTGTATGTGGAGTAGCTGAAAGACCACCTGAAGCAACACTAGAATCTAGTAGTCTCCTATGTGTTTTCATACTATTCTTACTCGATTTACTACCCCTACTACTATGACCTCGATCAGCATCACCTGGCAATATCTACATACAAGTTTACATTAGAATATATAATTAAAAAATAATACAAGTATTGATTACTTAAAAGAATTAAGTTACTTTCTAATCATCATTCTCTCATTCTTTCTCCTCGTTTGTTTCATAATCATAATTTGATTTTTCTCTCTCACTTGATTCATTTTCATTATCTAATTCATCCTCAACATTTGCAATTTCAATTATTATCTCATCATCAGAAACTTCTTCTAGTGTGTGTTCAGGACGTTCCAAACTCTATTTTAACTCAACATCCACAGTTTGATGAATAACTGCCAAATCAATTTGGTATGTTACATCCAACACATTATCAATCTCTATCCAACCCACGAGCTTAATCTTTATAACAACCCACCAATCAGCCTTGTCTCTACATAGAGGATATGGAGCATAATACACCTGCTTAGCATTTTGTGTAATGATGAAAGGATCATAACGATTGTACTGCCTGGTGTGCTTAACTTCAGTTATATTATGCTGTTGATTCACCCTAGTACTTCTGAGCTATGGATCAAATCACTTACATCGAAATAGTACTATCTCTTTCCTCGGCTATCCAGCATACCTAACTTCCATTATCTCTTATATCACACCATAATAATCAATCTGGCTATTACCGTCTACATCGCCTTTAACGCACACTCCCCTATTATTGCTTTTCTTATACTTAGAAGTTTCCTCTGTTTGAATCTTGAAACCATTGACACAATATTTACTTATCGAAAGAATTTGACTATCAGGCTCATGCGCAACATAACTCACAATTTGCAAATGTTCAATAGAGCTATTTTCATCATGAATCTACATAGTGTTTAAAAAATATTCTTTAAGTAAATGATTATGTTGTACTTATATTGTTAACATGGTATTGAACACTTACATAGTCTTTAACCAGAGAACCTCGTATATATGACATTATTATCCCGCTGTCTTACAAAGTAATTGTTCAATAAATGGAGATTTTTCGTTAGTTTAACCCTTAATATTGCTTCTTCATTGGGAGTTCTTCAAAATATTATTCGGGTTCTATGTCATATTATATCCCGAACACATCATTGACCATTTCATGCACTCTCTCATGTTGAACCTTTGATCATGTGCAGACCTACTACTTTCATCGATGAAATTATAAAATATATCATTCTCTCCATCAGTCTCACCATGATCAGTCCACACAAAATATCTAGGTTTAAACTCATAACGGTAAATATGAACTACAACTTTGTCAGGTTAAAAAATTTTCATGCAATTGCATCACATACAAGGACACCTAATCAACTCATCAGTTTGAAAAGGGTACAACGATATTGCATAGTTGATAAATCCTCTAACGCCTTCAACAAATTCATCTGTCATGCCCCCACGATTTGCATTAGTTCTATCATACAGCCACAAACAATGATTCATCTACAAAAATATAGATATTTTAAATTACACATATAAATTTAAATTAATTAGTTTGTATTGATAATTAAATTTTTATTATTTAATGGTTACTAATTATCCGACAAAAATCCTCCAAAAATAAATTAAATTTTGATATAATTATTGAATTAATATTTAATAATTAATTACTAATATTATATATGGTTAAATAATTTGGGNATTTATTTTATTCTTACAAATTATAAATTTCTAACTTCGCTTCTAACTCAATCACTAAGTTTAAATTTCTAATTTTGCGTCTAAACTTCTAAATTCACAAGCAATTTCAAACGAACTAGAGAATAAATAAATTGGTTGGGTCATGCTAGTCTAGCTCTACTCAATAGATTGGTTTTAAAAAATCTTGTCATTGGTCTTTCAGAAATAAAATTCAAGAATGAAAAGGTATGTGACGCCTGTGCTAAAGGAAAACAAATCAAATCATCGTTCAAGGCTAAAAAGGTAATCAACACCCCCAAACCCCTCGCAATTGCAACACATGGATCTTTGTGGTCTCATGAGGGTGGTAAGTCATGGAGGTAAGAGGTTTGTTCTAGTAATTTTAAATTATTTCTCTCGCTTTACATGGACTATGACTTTGTCATCTAAGGATGAAACATTTGGTATGTTTAAAGTGTTTTCAAAAAGAATTCAACGAACTCTTGGGAATGAAGTGGTAAGTATTAAAAACTACTAAGTAGGTGTATTATGCTCCATATCCTCTATGTAGAGACAAGACTGATTGGTGGGTGGTTATAAAGACTAAGCCTTTGGGTAGGATTGAGATTGATAATATGATGGATGTGGCGTACCAAAATGATTTGGTAGTTCTTCATCAAACTGTGGATATTGAGTTGGAACATAGTTTAGAACATCCTGAACACATATTAGAAGAAGTTTGTGATGATGAGATAATTGAAATTGCAAATGTTGAGGAAGAATCAAATGATGATTTGAAACAAGTGAGGAGGAAGAATGGGAGAATGATGAAAATTAAACAAGTGAGGAGGAAGAATGAGAGATTGACGATTAGCAAGTTGGTTTATTTCTTTTAATTAATTATTATATTTAATACTCATATTTTTTTAATTAAATATTCTAATGTATGCAGATGTCGTCACGTGATGTTGTCGAGGTCATAGTAGTAGGGGTAGTAAATCAAGTAAGAGTAGTAGAAAAACATATATGAGACCACTAGATTCTAACGCTGCTTCGGGGGGTCTTTTCGCTACTCCACATACATATTCTTCTTCACCTCTGTCCTATGTCCCTTATGGCACTGGGCATCCGACACATTCTTCTATGTCTCCATTCCTTACTACTTCTCATACTTTCATGCCTACAGCTGGCATTCTTCTACTCCGGGAAAACTCAATGTATTCATCATTCGGTACTCTTTTTCCCGAGTGGATCATTTCCTTACATATCCAACTTGCGAGTCAGAGATAGCAACTCAGAGTTAGACTCACCGGATGCTTTTAGTACTCTACCCTTGACCTAGTCGTATAAAGCACCGGCACTATCACCAGCACCTGGCACCATCACCATCATCAACACCAGCACCGACACCAACAGATGGAGAGCTACAACCAGGGGATACAGACAGTTTTGATAGAGTGGTGATCGTGCCTAATGGATCTGGGTAAGTTTATTTTTTATTTTTGATTTACATTTATAATATTTAATCTTAATATTATATTTATGACTTGACATGTTTATTGTTATTTTTACAGGTTTCATCGGGGAAAAGAGAGCGAAAATGCACTAAGGGAGAGCATTCAGAGGCTTTATGATCGACCTTATTTGAGCTGGAATGAAATACCACATCGGATATGATAGGGAATGTTTAATCAGTTTGAGGTATACAATTAATTATTATTTGTTAAAAATATTCTTTAACTATTGATTGTTATATATCATCTAACACTATTGATCATTTGATTGCAGACATTGTGTACTTGACTTCCTCAGCACGATAAGACAATAGCCACGAACTTCGAGAGGAAGGGCAGTCCCAAGATGTTCGATTGGTTTAGAGATGCCAGGATAAAGAACAAGAAGCCTGAATAGATGCTACCTCATATTTACGAGGAGCTTATGAAATATTGTAGCACGCCAGAATTTAAGGCAAAGTGTGGATAGATGAAGAGGGAGAGAAGGGAAGGGAAAGGTGGATGTTGCACACTGGGGGTGCAAAGAGCCAAGGGACTAATTATTATATTTAATACTTATATAAATTTAATTAAATTTTATATATTGACTAACTTTGATTACATTTTATTTGCATGCCAAAAAATTGGATCGCGACCCGACTCAGGAAGAGCTATTTCGAGCTACCTACATAAAAAAAGAAGAAGAACGAGTTAGATTCAGACACATGGATTGAGCAAAGAGCTGAACAAGCCTATGTAAGTAAATACAACTTAAATATAAATAATAATATGTTAAATTTAATTTGAACAACCATATTATACTCACATTTATTTTTAATTATGTAGATGGATTATCAACGACTCTTGTCTGAGTAAAACCAGACTCAGGAAGCCCAAGGTGGGCCGACCCAGCTTCCGTCGGATATCGCTACTCAAATTTAGACTGAAAAAATGGCCAGGGGAAGACAAAAGGGGAGAGTCTATGGTCTAGGATCTAGGAACCCGGTTCAACAGATTCAATCTGGACTGGAAAATATTGACTCTTCTAGCTAGGCCGAGGTGGTTGATGGTGTTCAGATCACTGCTATGTCACAGAAGATCGAACACCTTACACGTGCCTTAGAAAATGCCGAGGCAAGACACATTGTAGAGTGTAAGATAATGTGTCATATTATCGAGGCTCTCAAGGCACAAGTGAATAGTCTCCTTGCTAGTGGAGTGCATAGACGACGTGCCCGTTCTCCTCAAACCTCAGATGAAGATGAGGGTTCGACTGATAATGAAAATATCGAAGAGACACCTTATTTGTTAAGATTATAGAACATTGAAAACAAACTTTGTACATACATATTGATGTTTTTAAACTTTGTTGACTTTGTAGATAATTTTGGTGGATATTTAATATTGTTTTTGATATTTTAATTCGATAATTACTATGTTATTGATTTGAAACTATTTTGATAGAAATTAGTGCTGGATAGTAGTTGTTATTGAATTAAATTTTAATTTGCAGGTGGGAAATGCAAAAATTGTAGGTTTCTGCATATGTTTTTTTGGCAGAAAATCGACGGACAACGTAGGCAAGACCTTCGATTTTATGCAAAAATACCAGATGCAGAAACTTAGAATATCAATGGACAACCGATACTGTCTCGCGATGTGTTCTTAGATATGAAGAACATACCGACAGACACTATCGGTATTTTTTAATATAAAAATAAATAATTGATTGAAAAAAATGAGGGTGTCCGTTAGTAAGTTATTTTTTTCTCATCGTGTGGCAATTAAAAAACCCACCAAATTAAATTTTATTAAACCGACGGATGTCCCTTGGTAATAACCGATGCTGTCCATCGATTTTTTGATTACAAGGAGCCAAATTTCAAGGATCCTTTGTCCATTGGTTAGTCATCGATTTTGACCAAAAAATCAACATTGTCCGTCGGTTTTGGACCTCTTTTTTTGGTCAGTTTTTTATAATGTGACTTTGCAATCGAAGAAAGAGAATAACACTATGTCCCCTCGATCGCAAAGTTGTGATATGCTTAACAAATTGGGTTTTAATCCATCCACCAAATACAATCAATTGACTGAGTGATAGGTACTAACCTATCTTACCTATGCCGACTACTAGTATCTTTTTTTCCACCTCCAACGGACACAGATCCTCCGTTGAAGGTTGTCAGTGAGAGAAATTTTTTCATTACCTGTTATATGCTTGGAGTAACTATTTTCAAGATATAACTTTTTGTTTCTCCCTCTCACTTCAGCCTGCAAACACAAATTACTCGTTAGATTTGGGAACTCACACTAGTTTGGTTCCCTTTCTTTTAATAATTTGAAAAATTAAATCTTTTCTTATCCATCTGACAGTATTTCTATTTTTTTCAAGAGCTTTTATTCTGGATAAATATTCATATCTATAGTGTTTTGTATGACCACAATGACTACATAAGCGATATTCAGGCAGACCCACATACTTTCTTTTAATATCCCATCTGACTGATTTGCTTTTGTAGCCAATTCCGCTGCGACACTTATTGTAATGTTCGTTTAGCCAAGTTAAAGCTTCTGTAGATTTATTCCATTTCTTAACTGTTACAAGTTTGGGTTAATATGATTCAAGGTATCTTGAAACTCTGAATTTTGCTTTATCTCTTTGTTTAGTTCCATTTTCAGAGAGATAACTTCAGATTCAAGTGACTTTTGACCGCTGTTAACCTATCCATTTCTCACTATTTGCGATTTTTTTTATGTTGAACATTTCAGCCTTTAGAGAAGAGACTGTCCCCTCTAGTTTGCTGTTTTCATCTTTTAGAGAAAAGACTATCCCCTCCAGTTTGTTGTTTTAATCGGTGAGTATTTTCTGAATAGTTTCAAACTCAATTTTCTGTTTTTGAAAATTTTATATTCAGATTTCAAGTTTTAAAACTTTTTGTCCATCATTCTGAAGTCGTCTACATCAAACTCATCTTCAGTCTTGGGTACTTTGGTTCCATCAGCCTTTACTTTGGTGGGGATTAAAAGCCCCTTCAATGTGATCAACCATACTGATAATATTCGGTCTTTAAGTAGATTTCCATATGTTTTTTTCCAAATTTTGTAGTGTGCGCTGGCCATTGAAGAGAGGAGGTTTAGTGTTGGATTGTCCCTCTGGTAGAATTATTCCAGAAGCCATTGAACGGATCTCTCAAAGGAGTTAACCTAGACGTGAGAAACCTACTCTGATACCAATTGATAGAAATGAATTCTTAATTAGACTCAAGAGGAGAGGTGAATTGGGTCTATACCTACTTTTTAATCACTTCTGATTTATGCTACTCCTTGAAATTTTAGGGAACATACCTGACCAATATTTCTTTTACCGTTATCTTTTAGTTAAGTAGAAAAGAAAATGTTAGTAAGTAAACAATGGACACCAGATTTATACATGAAAAACCATCTAGACTTGAATGGATGTAAAAATCACGACCTACGCCCCAGTAGGATTTCAATTCAACTTTCACTAACACAACACCGAGCCAATTTTAGATTACCCCCTGCAATTGAATGGACCTACCCTAAGCTCTTACAAAGTTTCTAACCTTTTCTAAACTACCCTTTAATTTAAAATAGTAACAACCAAATTTACAATAAAAAATTTGGCGAACACATATTTTCAACTTCAAAACCTAACCTATTACATTCATTGAAAAGTTGACTCAAAAGATAATCTGCAATAGCTGACTAAAAAGATCAGGGAACTATCTCGAGCACTGTCAACTCTCCTTAGTTCTTTAGGTTTGATTATCAGTTAAGATCAAAATCAATGGGGTGCATAAGATGCTATTTGTGAATGAATAACCTTCCATCACTTTATTTTATAGAATATCAGTGTGCTGATCCTCCTTGAATACAACTAGAGTAAAGTGTCTTTTGAATATCAACTGAGAGTCCTTTCCTCATCTATTTTGGATTCATAGAGTCCTTGTTGAACTCTTCCTCTTAGCTGTAACTTACAGCACACAAAATCTTTTCAAAGTGATTAGTTGATTTCTAGTTACTTTCGTTAAATGTGGCAAGCATATTTTTACCATGTCATGATTATTGAAATCATATTTAACAAACATGAAAAGTAAAAACTCACAAAAATTAATGATTTTGATTCTCTTTAGCTAACTCAACAAAGAAAGAATCATTTGGTGAATTTCAAGTCTTACCTTCTCAACATGTCAAACACCCCTTTATACAACTTATAATGTAAATTTCAAACCACCATGTAACATGTAACTATAACACAGTAAATAAAATTTCAAACTTCATCATGAAATGTGTTATTCTACACGACTAAGGTTTTAGTTACTTAGCTTGTCTCCTATGAGTGAAACAAGTTGTCTAACGTGTTTCAATCAAGCAGTAAAAGCAATAAGTAAAGAACACAGTATTTTTATGTGGAAAACACTCGGCTCACAAGGGTGAAAAACCACGACCTACACCTCTGCAGGATTTTTCCCAAGCTTCACTAACACTATGAGCCTTAAGAAAATTCAGATTACAAACACTTGCAATCTAGGAACTAACTCTAATCCCTCTTACAACAATCAAGAAAAAAGTTGTGATGCCTCCAAGTTACCCCTAACTTGAAGCTAATTTTTCCTTAGAAAAATACCTAAACAATGCTTCTAAGAAAGTTAGAAATAGGTACAACTCAATAATAATCCTAATACAAAAATCTAGAATTGAAGACACAGTGAAACATATCCATGAAACAGGTTCTTCAATCTGGTCCTTTGTATCAGCCTTTGCACTTGAATGGTTAGACAGAAATGTAAGAATAATCTTCATTTTATGCTTTAATTTCTGTTATTTCTCTCAGTATAGGTGTGTACCTCTCTTCAATAAAGGTCTGCATATTTATAATAACAAGTGAAAGCAAGTTGGTTAAACACAAACACTTTTAGGATAAAGACTCCTTGATGTAATAGTGTTTGAGATGGACATAAACTCCTTGCTTCACACAACTGAACTTATGCAGCAATTAGGAGTTCTTCAGAGAGTTCTTTGCCTCAAACTACACATCAACTCAAATTCTTCTTGACTTGTAGTTCTACTTCAAGTGAGACTCCTTTTTCAAGACAAACTCCTTACTCTTTTGTGTTGTAGTCTAACTCCAACACTTCAATTATTTTGTCAATTATAAAAATATACAAAATCCCAACAAATTCCCCCTTTTTTATGATGACAAACTCATATAATTTGTATCCTCTTTCAATCAGCTCAAAGAACCACTCAGATGAACCAGGTCAGAATATCAGAATATTGGGTTATAAATATTAAAAGCGTATAAATCTTCTCCCTTTTGGCATCATCCAAAAACCTGTTTCATTATTCATAAAAATTAGTTGAATGATAGCAATGTAATACTCATGGCCATTGGGTCTATCACAAATACAATCATAAAAATTATCAAAATTTCTCAAATATTCATCTAAGGATACAAGCCATCCAAGAAAAATACATCAATGTAAAGAGAAACAGATCCACCGGTTCAGGTACAAGATACTATCATTACCGCCTGGACAATTAGACA
>JACEIK010000834.1:133627-143919 GCA_018107945.1 Datura stramonium
CCAGATCCTATGAAATTAAAATCTTACCAAAATTACTCAAACATGAGCTATTGTTAAAATATTCAGAAATAATTTTAAGGTTACCATAATTAACAATGAAGGGCTGTCGCATAGCAAAATAAATCAGTTAAAGTTAATCTTACCATAAGCTATAAAATTTCAAACAATTTAAACAAATTTCTCATAGAAGATTTTCACTACCATATTTGATACCAATTCGCTTTGATATGGGAAGAAAACAAACTAATCTTTATATAATAAGAATCTGTCGAGATTATCAAGAACACGGATTGTGGAAGTCCCCACATGCACAAAAATTCAAATATTCACATATATAAGAGTTGAAGTGGAGGGGACAAATTGTTCAAATACTAAACATCATTGCGATAAAACATTTGAATACCAAATTAGCCTTGTCTTCTTTAGAAAACAAATATCAAGCAGGAAGCGATACACAAATATATGTTCACGCTAAAGGCTGAAGTGAATGAAAATTGCATGGGAAATGAAACAAAAAATATAAATCTTGCAAACACATTATGGATCCATTTATAGAAAAGAGAGCTCAGACGATAATAATAGACGTATATACCATATACTAGTAATGCTAGAATTGTAAACAAAGGGCAAGAGAGAACAACAAAATAATTGTATATACTAAACATACAGAACCAGTAACACATGATTTTCCATTGAAACTCAAAGTGCACAAAATCATGGGACTTCTTACATATAAGAGTCTAAAGGTGTCACGAACATAGGCCCGGATCGAGACACGGGACACAGAATCTCGAGAGGCTCCAAGTCGACCCATGTCATGAACGTGACATCTAACTCAATTATAATAAAGCGGAAGTTCAACATAAATAACATAGCGGAAGTCTGAATATAACATAACATCTGAATACATACATAAGTCTGAAGCTGAATACATACTATGTCTGAAAAGCCTCTACTACTGATGAGTTGATGGGAAAAGACCCCAACTAACTCTCCAAAAGTCTAAAACTAAAAATGCATAAGATAGCTGATAAGAAGGGCCCTCGAGAGATGAGGACACACCAACTCTGATCAGAATATGCTAACACTAGGAATCTGGCTAGCGGCGGGACCGAGTCTGGATGTCGGAGCCTATATCATGAAATGATACAACATAGAGTATGTGGTTCGCACGTGGAATGTACCGAGTATGCAAGATAAGTAAAACTTCTAAGTAAGTAAAATCATAAATCGTGCATATTATAAAACATAATCAAGATAAGATTCTGAGAGTAGGGCTTACATGCTATTTTTTGAAATCATGATCTGAACATAACTAAATATCAAATTTGAGTCGAATGACCTAAAGCTGAAAACTGATACTCATAAGTAAAACTGAACATTGGGTCAAACCTGTTGAAAACATAATATCATGACTGATGAACATGCATAACTGAAATCATCAGGAACAATGCGAGACTCGTCATATAACCAGATTACCATTATAGAGCTTACGTGGTTCCGACTATCACACTCAAGTGGGAAGAGTCGTACAAAGTCTTGTTAGGGATAAGGACGCTGCCATGATATCGATATCAAGCTCGAGGTCCCTTGGGGACAGGGAAAGTTCAAAAGAGAGATCCCAAATAATCTGAGCATACCTACGTTGGCGCGTAGTTCTGAGGCATAGGATTGGCTGACCCTTGGCCTAATCGGTGCTAGACACTACTCCCAAAAACATGCATATACTCTCCATTATTTTTCAATAAAGTTAAACCATCGTCTAGTGACGAAGCTGACTCATAACATACATACATAAATCTGAAATCATAACATGAGGAGCCCTGACTCAAACCATATCACAAGCTGAAAATAGAGGGAGTCTAGACTCCAAAATCTATGCGGTAAGCTAATGCATGAAGTTTAGATAGATCATGAAACATACTTGATCATATGGGCTTGCCCAATACATAAACATGCTTAACATAGATTTGATCATTCGAAAACATGAACACAGGCATGGGTAATTCAGGAACATACATTCTTCATAAACATATCATCATGTTTGACTACATATTTGATAGATCTCAACTTTCATGAACTTCCATGGATGGGCATCATAATTTATAAAACTTGAAAACCCGATTTATAATTTAAAACATTGTGAAATATGCCCATTAATTATAATTCAACCTTAGAAACATGCTTTGATCGTACCCATGATTGAAACTTAAAGAATTCACACATTGGCTAAAATCCCCATAAATTCATCAATTAGAATTTTCATGAATTAAGAGAGAATTGGGCATGGGTGTGGACAATTACACCCATTTATAATCTTACATACCTAAAGAAATCTGATTTCACAACTTCCTCGATTGCCCAATGAAAATTTGGAGAAGAACCTTGAAGAACTAAGCCTGATCACCCCATAAACCTCTAAGCTTGCATGCATGAATTAGAATAGGTTTAGAATGACTTAACCCTTCTTAAAACACACTATTCTGAGCTTAAAACGACGTAATTTAGGCCTTAGAAACTTAAAAATTATGAAAAATTCCTTAATAAAATTCGCAGGGAAAAACACACTGCCAGTCTCCACGAGGGACTGGACGAATCGTGGTCTGGGGGATGACTCATTGTCTGCCTGTCGTGATCAACACTGCTATTTTTCATCTGAGGCTCACCAAGAGGGACACCACAACTCGTGGTGTACCCAATGACTCATGGTCACCAACCCGTTACCACCAATGCCAGAACCTCCCACTCTTCAAGAAACCCTTGGCCACGGCTAACATAATGAGTCGTGGTGCTGACCACGACTCGTGGTCTCTCCAAAATCAAAATTTTCAAACAAGGCCAAACTCCCCCCCTNCCCACGAGTCACTCCACAACTCGTGGTTCACCCCACGAGTCATGGGACGACTCATCCTGTGACCTGGTGCAGAAAATTCTGTTCTCTCTGTTTCAACTCTCGGGTCTGATCTTAGGTTTTTGGGGTATTACAATATATCTCCCTTGGGAACATTCATCCTCGAATATGGGAAAACATACTGAAAAGCAGAGAAATACAATCACCATACTCAAATACTGATCATATAAGCTGAAAACTGAAGGAGTGACTCACTCCGAACTAAACTACATGACTGAACTGAATTCATGAATCATACATACATTCATTAAGATGAAGGAAACCGGGGCACATGAACTGAACATTAAACTGAATATAGTATTAGGGAGAAAAATGATACCTCAAGGTGGAACTGAGCTGGAAGGGAATAGATGTGGGAATCTAGCCATCATATCTGCTTCAGCTTCCCACGTAGCTTCATCAACATGCTGATTCCTCCACAAAATCTTGACCGAAGCTATTTCTTTGTTTCTTAGCCTTCGAACCTGATGATCCAGTATTTCCACTGGAACCTCCTCATAACTAAGGATGTCCTTCACTCTTACACTCTCCAACGGAACAACTAGGGTTGGATCACCCAAATACTTCTTTAAGAGCGATACATGAAAAACTGGATGAACTAAAGCTAACTCTGAGGGTAACTCTAACTCATAGGCCACCTTGCCAACATGTCTCACATTCCAGTACGGGCCAACATAATTGGGACTGAGTTTCCCTTTCTTCCCGAACCTCATCACTCCTTTCATGAGAGACACCTTTAGAAACACCCAATCATCAACTTCAAACTCAAGTTCTCTCCTCCTCCCATCCACATAGGACTTTTGGCGACTCTGAGCTATTTTCAACCTTTCCCTTGTGAGCTGAACTTTCTCCAAAGCCTCATGAACCAAATCTGGTTTTATCAATGTAGCCTCACCGACTTCAAACCAACCAATAGGTGATCTACAGCTCCGCCCATAAAGAGCCTCAAACGGAGCCATCTGAATGCTGGAATGGTAGTTGTTGTTATATGAAAACTCGATGATAGACAAATGATCATCCCAACTACTCTTGAAATCAATTACACACGCTCTCAACATATCCTCAAGAGTCTGAATGGTCCTCTTAGTCTGACCATCTATTTGAGGGTGAAATACTGTGCTAAGCATGACCTGAGTACCAAGTCCCTTCTGAAATGATCTTCAAAACTGGGAGGTAAACTGAGTACCCCTATATGATATGATGGAAAAGGGAATTCCATGCAATCGAACTCACTCCCAAATGTACAACTTAGCATAATCCTCCGCTGAATCGGTTGTTTTGACTGGTAGAAAATGAACTGCTTTAGTCAGCTTGTCTACAACCACCCAAATAGAGTCATATTATCGACGAGTGTGAGGCAAACCTGTAATGAAGTCCATATTGATCTTCTTCCACTTCCAAGTAGGGATACTAATGTCTTTACGCACACCTCTAGGTCTTTGATGCTCAACCTTCACCTGTTGACAATTTGGACATTTAGCCACAAATTCTGCTATGTCCTTCGTCATGCCATTCCACCAATAGACTTTCTGTAGGTCACGGTACATCTTGGTGACACCTGGATGTATAGAATATCTAGAGCCATGAGCCTCATGCAACATCTACACCCTCAAATCATCAACATCTAGAACACACAAGTGACCCTAATATCGAAGCACACCATCTCCCCCTTTGGAGAAAACTTCTACCTTCTGATCCTGAACGAATTTCTTCAACTTTACCAAAATAGGATCTTCATCCTGTCTGCTTTCACATCGGTCACTAAAGATGATTTTGACCCATTCTAAATAATAACACCACCATCTGTCGAGTCAGCAAGACGAACTCCCAACCGTGTAAGCCGATGTACATCCTTCACCAATTCCTTCCTCTCCTCCTCTATATGGGACACACTCTCCATAGAAAGCCTACTAAGAGCATATGCTACCACATTAGTCTTGCCCGGATGGTAAAAAACACTCATATCAGTCTTTAAGTAGCTCCAACCACCTTCTTTGATGTAGATTTAGATATTTCTAGGCAAACACATATTGTAGGCTTTTGTGATCCGTAAACACATCTACATGGACTCCTTACAAATAGTGTACCCAATCTTTAAGGCAAATACTACCGCCGCCAACTCAAGGTCGTGAGTTGAATAGTTCTTCTCATGGACTTTCAGCTGCCTGGAAGCATAGGCTATAATTTTACCGTGATGCATGAGTACCCAACCAAGGTTGATTCTTGAGGCATCACAATATACCACAAACCTATTGGTGCCCTTGGGTAGGGTCAACACTGGTGCTGAGGTGAGTCGAGTCTTCAACTCTTGGAAGCTCTTATCACAAGCCTCCGACCATTAAAACTTCACTTTCTTCTGGGTCAATTTAGTCAACGGTGCTGCAATGGATGAAAAACCTTCAACAAACCTTCGCTAGTAACCAGCTAAACCTAAGAAACTCCTAATATCTGAAGGATTCACCGGTCTAGGCCAATTTTTCATTGCTTCTATCTTTTGAGAGTCTACCTGTACACCCTCACTTGACACCATATGGCCCAAAAATGCCATAGAGTTCAACCAAAACTCACATTTACTGAATTTAGCATACAACTGGCGATCCTTAAGAGTCTCCAGCACCACCCTCAAATGAGCGGCATGCTCCTCCTTGCTCCGAGAGTATATAAGGATGTCATATATGAACACAATCACAAACATATCCAGGTATGGCTTGAACACCCTATTCATCAAATTCATAAAAGTTGTAGTAGCATTTGTTAGTCCAAAAGACATAATTATAAATTCGTAATGACTATACCGAGACATGAAGTATGTGTTCGAAATATCCTCTCCCGAACCTTGAGCTTATGGTATCCGGATCTGAGGTCTATTTTTGAAAAGAACTTAGAACCCTAAATCTGGTCAAACAAATCATTAATCCTGGAAAGAGGATACCTATTCTTGATGGTAACTATGTTCAATTGTCCATAATCAATGCACATTCGAAGAGAACTATCATTCTTTCGGACAAATAACACTAGTGCACTCCATGAGGACTTGCTAGGTATGATGAAACCCTTGTCTAAAAGGTCTTTCAACTACTCCTTCAACTCCTTCAGCTCAGTTGGAGCCATTCTGTAAGGAGAAATAAATATAGACTGCGTATCGGGGAGAAGGTCAACACCAAAATCGATCTCCTTCTCTGGATGGATTCCTAGTAAATCATCTGGGAACACTTTTGGATACTCATATACTATTGGGACTGACTAGATAATCGGGTTCTCAGACGTAGCATCCTTAACCCTAACTAGATCATACACGCAACCCTTAGAAATCATCTTTCTGACCTTAAGGTAGGAAATAAAGCGATCTACAGGCACAACTGAACTACCCTTCCACTCTAGGACTGGCTCACTCAGAAATTTGAACACTACTGCACGGGTTCTACAATTGACTGAGGCATAACATGCATATAACCAATCCATGTTGAGGATAACATCAAAATCAGCCATGGCTAACTCTACTAAATCTGCTGAGGTGACTTTTTGAAGAACTGTGACAAGGCAATTTCTATATACCCGTCGAGCTATAACTGAATCACCGACTAGAGTAGAGACTGAGAAGGGTCCTGATAAGATTTCAGGACTGACTCCCAAACTACTAGCAACGTAGGGCATCACAAAAGATAAGGTAGCCCCTGAATCTAACAATGCATATACATCAAGGTGGAATACTCATAACATACCAGTGACTACATCTGGGGAGACCTCCTACTCCTGACGAGATGCTAAGGTATAGAATCTATTTTGACGCTGACCACCACCCGCACTAGTGGAAGCCCCCTGCTGAGCTAGGCGTGCTGGTGGAGCTGCTGAACTGGAAGCTGGGCCTCAGCCCCTAACATAACCCTGTCTGGCTTCTGGAAAATCTCTAAGCATATGTACAGGCTTCCCGTACCCGAAATAAGCACCTGAAACTGCAAAGCACTGACAATTGTCTCCGTCCACATCTGCTACACTATGGAGGGCTGGTCTCTACGGGTATGCTACTCTAACCTCTCGAGCCTGATGCTCATCCTCTTTGGTCTCCCATAGATCTAGACGGCACACTCATAGCCGAAGGCGCTGGGGCTGAAGATCTCTGGTGGAACTGCTAGCGGTGCCCACTAGGTCTCTGTTGGGAGAATCCGAAGTTATCAGTCCTAGCCCTCTTGGCCTCTCTCTCCTATTCACTCATCTATACCACCTCTATTTTCTGGGCATACAAATGAGTAAGCAAAGTCAATGTTCTGATAAAGCATCGCAGTCCGACAATCCTTAACTAGGTAGTCTGCTATCCTATTCGCGAATTGGCTCACTCGGGCTCTCTGATCTGCCACCATCTCAGGTGAATACCTAGAAAGATGAGTATACTCCAAGGCATATTCCTGAACTGTCATCTTCCCTTGATTTAGGTTCACAAACTCGACCGCTTTGATCTCCCTCATCTCACAAGGGAAGAACCGATCTAGAAAAGCAACATGAAACTCATCCCAACCAATAGGGCCTTCTCCCACTGCTCTACTATCCTTCCATGGTTGTACCAAATATTCGAAACCCTTTCAACTAATACGAGGCTAGATCTACGCACTCCTCTCCGGTCACCCCCATGATCTGTGTGATCTTTAGGATCTCATCAATAAACTCGTGTGGATCCTTGTCCACCTTCGACCCAAGATACAATCTCTAACTCTCATTGTTGCCGCATTTTCATTCTAAGGGACATGTGCTACTACCTGCTGATTGACCTGGGCAGTTAAGGCCTGAGCTAACATTTGAATGGCTGCCCTTAACTCAGCATGGGCAATCGGCTCGAATACATGCTCCTCATGGGCTGGTGGGACCTGCTGGTGCCCATCTCCATTGCCATTCTCGTGGCCAATTCCGTTTCTATTTCTTCTTCCGTTAACTCAGCGAGGAGGCATGATTCTGCGAATGCGTATAGCACAAGTTAGAAGGATAGAGAGACATATCATCGCACGACTTAGATCATGAAAGAAGGGAATATTTCCTAAATGTTTCATAGCCTCTTCATCATAAGTGTGGCGCGCTTCACACCCATGAAAAAGACTCTACTTAATACGGTTTTCAGACACCCTAGGACACTTCAAAACCTAATGCTCTGATATCAAGTTTGTCGTGACTTGAACATAGGCTCGGATTGAGACACGGGACAAAGAACCCCGAGAGGCTCCACGTCAACCCATGGCATGAACATGACATCTAACTCAATCATAATAAAGTGAAAGTTCAACATAAATAATATAGCGGAAGTCTGAACATAACATAATATCTGAATACATACATAAGTTTGAAGCTGAATACATACTATGTCTGAAAAGCCTCTACTACTGACAAGTTGATGGGACAAGACCCCAACTAACTCTCCAAAGTCTGAAACTAAAAATGCATAAGATAACTGATAAGAAGGGCCCTCGAGAGATGAGGACTCACCAACTCTAATCGGAATATGCTAACACTGGGAATCTGGCTAGCAGCGGGACTGAGTCTAGATGTCGGAGCCTATATTATGAAACAGTACATCATAGAGTATGCGGTCAGTACGTGGAATTTACTGAGTATGCAAGGTAAGTAAAACCATTAAGTAAGTAAAATCATAAATCGTGCATATTATAAAACATAATCAAGATAAGATTTTAAGAGTAGGGCTTGCATGCTATTTTCTGAAATCATGATCTGAACATAACTGAATATCATAACTGAATCGGATGAACCAAAGCTGAAAACTAATACTCATAAGTAAAACTGAACATTGGGTCAAACCTGCTAAAAACATAATATCATGACTGATGAACATACATAACTGAAATCATAAGGAACAATGGGAGACTCGTCATATAACCGACATTACTACAATAGAGCTTACGTGGTCCCAACTATCACACTCAAGTGGGTAAAGCCGTCCAAAGCCTTGCCAGGGCTAAGGACGCTACCATGATATTGATATCGAGCTCGAGGCCCCTTGGGGGTAGGAGAATCTCACAAGGGAGGTCCCAAATAATCTGAATATACCTACGTTGGCGCGTAGTTCTGAGGCATAGGGTTGACTGACCTTTAGCCTACTGGGTAGTAGACACTACTCCAAAAAATATACATATGCTCTCCAAAAATGAAGCTGAACCATCGTCTAGTGACGAAGTTGACTCATAACATACATACATAAATCTGAAATCATAACATGAGGAGCCTTGGATCAAACCATACCACAAGCTGAAAATAGTGGGAGTCTAGACTCCAAAATTCATGTGGTAAGCTAATACATGAAGTTTAGACAGATCATAAAACATACTTGATTATATGGGCTTGCCCAATACTTAAGCATTCTTAACATAGACATGATCATTCGAACACATGAACATAGGCATGGGTAATTCGAGAACATACATTCTTCATAAACATATCATCATGCTTGACTACATATTTGATAGATCTCAACTTTCATGAACTTCCATGAATGGCCATCATAATTTATAAAACTTGAAAACCCAATTTATAATTTAAAACATTGTGAAATCTGCCCATTAATTATAATTCAACCTTAGAAACATGCTTAGATCGTACCCATGATTGAAACTTAAAGAATTCACACATTGGCTAAAAACCCCATAGATTCATCAATTAGAATTTTCATGAATTGAGAGAGAATTTGGCCGAGTGTGGACAATTACACCCATTTATAACCCTACATACCTGAAGAAATCTGATTTCACAACTTCCTCGATTGCCCAATGGAAATTTGGAGAAGAATCTTGAAGAACTAGGCTTGATCACCCCTTAAACCTCTAAGCTTGCATGCATGAATTAGAATAAGCTTAGAATGACTCAACTCTTCTTAAAACACACTATTCTGAGCTTAAAATGACGTAGTTTAAGCCTTAGGAACTTAGGAATTACGGAAAAGTCCTTAATAAATTCGTAGGGAAAAACACACTACTAGTCCCCACGAGGGACTAGACGAATCGTGGTCTGGGGGACGACTCCTTGTCTTCCTATCATGATCAACACTGCATTTTTCATCTGAGGGTCACCACGACTCCTGGTGACCAATTCGTTACCACCACTGGCGGAACCTCTCATTCTTCAAGCAACCCTTGGCCATGGGTGACATAACGAGTCGTGGTGCTGACCATGACTCGTGGTCACATCCGTGGTTACTCCAAAACCAAAATTTAAAACCCTGTTGCTATAAAATTAAAACCCTAACTGTGCGGCAATATCGTTAGCAAATGAAGTGGAGGTGGTGGTAATAGAGAAGGAGGAGTAGTGATAATGGTGGTGGTGGTAATGGCGGCGGAGAGGAAAACGAGGTGATGATAGCGGGAAGGAGGGAGAGGGGGAATATGAG
>JACEIK010000834.1:168154-178680 GCA_018107945.1 Datura stramonium
TATTTTTAATAAACAAGAAAATTAATTAATTACAAAGATATTTTTATTTGTTATAACTATTTACAACGTGTAGGTACAAACACAATTGTATGACGGCTTCCTGTGCCACATCTAGTTGGTTCGTGTGGTCTGATCGATCTTCGAAATTGCACTTGCATGTGTTGTTGCACTACTTGTTCTTCTTATTCTTCATTAATTTCACTTTCTTGATCAGCGGCAAAATTTAACCTTCTAGCAACTGGTGAATTGTGTTTGCGAAACTCAAGTGTGTCAATTTGAGCTGCTCCTTCAAAATTACATGGCATCTGAGACTGAGAACCATTAAATTGTGCAAAACAAAGTGTTTCTATAGGTGGAGTGACAAACCCAACTGTTTGATATTGGGAATCATCGTGAGGAACACTCGACGATTCACCGAAATCAAATGTCGGATAATACGATTCAATAGGGGTTACAGTCGATGAGCTAGAAAAATCAAATGTTAGATCAACTTCATTAATCAAACTTTGATCGGCACGACGTCTACCCCGACGTTGACTAGTCTTCCCTTCACCACGACGTGCATCATCCATAGAAATAAAGTATCACGACCTGAGTCTACACCCTGGTCGCGATACGGTACTTGGTGCCACAAGTGACCCCAAGCTAATCCATGGCTTAACATCACACTGATATACTAAATTAAATAGAAGCGGAAGCTGAGAAAAGTATAACTAAATAACTTTCCCCCCAAAAAAATGTCTGATAAGGTACTGAAAATCTATGCAAAAAATGCAAAATATACTGATAAAAACATTATTTTAAATCCATCTAAGAACTAACGAGTTGCTAGGATAAGCCCCCAGCTAACTCTAAAATCTGAAAGTAATAAATTGAAATAGAACCAAATCACTGTCCTCAAAAGATAAGGACTCACCAATAAATAATATAGCTGGAATCGTCGGAAGGGAACTACTGACGATGTTGTGTCTGAGAACCTGTACCTGTATCATAATAGAATACAACATGGAAAACATGCATCAGTACTTTGAATATACTGAGTATGCTAGATGTAAGTAAGAATAGTAGAAATACACAATTGTACTAACAAATACTGAATATAACTGTAACACGTGTTATGATTGAGGATCATAACTACATACTGGAATCTGAATAGCTGGACTGAACTGAAAACTATGAATGTTCTATATTGAGCGGTATCGTACTATGCTATGAGAGAGACTATAACTGAAATATAACCACGTGAGCTAAACGTGGAGTTCGATGTATCCCCCCCCATCGGAGAAGACCCACTATACCTTGCCAGGGCATAGTAGCTGAACTGGGTGATCACTGTCTGATGCCCATTCGGGCTAAAACCTACTATGGAAACATAATTCTAGGAACCTAGGTGCGTTGAACCCTGGCCCGCTCGGTGCTAAGTCCTGCTCCCACTGAAAATTTCTAACTGTGACTACTAGGCTGATAACTTGAACCTGATTTCCCAAGACTTAAGTCAAGAATACTTATCTGGAGTAACATGAGAGTCTGAAGGACCTGATAACTGAAACTAAGGATTCTAAAACTGTTCAGAGTTGCATTAGCTGAAAGCGTCGTAACCATCTAAACAACACCCTCACAACGATAACTAAGACTATGGAGTTTTACTGAACTCCTCAAGAGACTGAGTATAATCAAACTGATTAGCTGTCATTTCTGCAAGATACTGAAAAGGCTAAGTACTGACTGAGACTAAACAATTAATACTTCAACTTTTGGATAATCTAACTGTATTATTCTGTTGATTACAAGAACTATCACAATCAAGCAAGATTTGTATTTGGACAATTATGCAAGACTCTTCAAATCACATTTACAGACTAGGGCTAAGCATAGTTTTCATGGAAAGAGATATCAACATAAAATATAGCTAATTGCAACCTTCGAAATCATGGAAATTATAACAAGAAGAAAATTCATAATCTAGCTGACAAACAACCCTAGCATTGATTCAAAAAGGCTAGAACTGATAAAGATTATAGGAAGGTTTTTGGGGCATAAGGGAAGAGAAATTTCCTTGTTAAAATCCCACATACCTGGAATAGAGATCCCCCTCTGAGAGATCGCTTTAGAAATTTGAAGAGAATTGAAACCCTTGCTCTAGAAGAACTGACTGAGTTTTCTACGTAATGAACTTGAGAGAATGAGAGGAATGAAGAGAAAATGTTGACTAACTCCCTAAAATAACTCCAAAACGACGTAGTGTATGCATTAAAATAATAAATAGTTACAAAAATGCCCTTAGAATCCAAACTGTTAAAACCTCACTGTCGGTGACCACGAGTCATTAGGTCACTGGACGACTCATGGTCCTCACTCGTTGTCACCACTGGAAAATCCCACTTTAAATTCAGCACTCTGACCACGACTAACTTCATGAGTCATGAGGTAACACCATGACTCGTGGCTTCATCCATGGTCACCCCCTAACCACGGCTTGACACTAGCCTACCACCTACTTCACGAGTCACTTCATGACTCATGGAGTACTTCACGGGTCACTAGACGAGTCATCCTGTAACCTAGTTTAACATTTTCCTACTTTCTCCATTTAAACTCTCGGGCCTAATTTTAGAAACTTTTAGGGTGTTACAATATCTCCCCTTTGGGAACATTCGTCCTCGAATATAGCCTACTAGACAAACTGAAAACTGGTAAATGAGTTGAAATCCCAAACTTAAAACTATTAGTTGATTTCTAAAGGAGTGACTGACTTCGAACTGATATAGGCATACTAATTGAGTTGATGCAACTAGGGTAAATATTAAAAACATGAATAGAGCTAGTGAGTACAGAACTTAATAGAGTATTGAAGAGGTATTTAATACCTGATGCTGAAGCTGAGCTGAAAGGGAAAAGATAAGGGTATTTAGCCATCATGTCTGCTTCTGCTTCCCACATAGCTCCCTCAACTAGTTGGTTCCTCTGTAGAACCTTTACTGAAGCGACCTCCTTGTTTCTCAGCTTACAAACCTGACGGTCTAGGATTTGAACTGGAACTTCTTTGTAAGAGAGGCTGTCCTTTACCCCACAACTCTCTAGAGGCACTATTGAGGTCGGATCACCAATGTACTTTTTCAGCAATGACATATGAAAGACTGGATGCACTGATGCTATCTCTGCAGGTAATTCTAACTCATAGGCCACATTGCCAATGCATCTCAGGATTCTGTAAGGTCCCACATATCTCGAACTGACCTAGTGCCATACTGGGATCTAAACTGGCTTGACTGGGCTTATGCACTTCTGGTGCATACCTACTTATCAAATCAAGAAAATAACAAGCTATATCTCAATTGTAAACACGACCTCTGACCGACAAGACCGCATAGCCACCTGTAAAAAGAAAACAACTAACCAACAACATGCAATAAAGGGGATCCTATGCAGGCCGATAAGAAAATCATGTTGTCTAGTTATATCATAATGAAATAGGCAGTCAGAACTGTACTATAGCCGACAAGGCTGCTAACTAATAGTTAAACTAGGCCCCACACAACCATCATATAAAATAAAACATACATAGGCCCCACACGGCCAACAACAAAAACTAGCACTGTAAATCTGTAGCCTGCAAGCCTCTAAGAGTGGAATAATGGTCGGGACAGAGCCCCCACCTATCTATAAAATGTACAATAAAGGAACATACCTTCTAACTAACAACTCCGGAGTAAAGGAGCTGATTAGAATGCTAACTCAGCTGATGACTAGGGAGGTCCTGAACTACGTCTAACTGTACCTAAAGGCAAGTAATGCAGTGCCTTAAAGATGGGCGTCAGTACAACATGTACCGAATATGTAAGGCAGTAAATGAAAATAACTGAATGATACTGATAATGAAACTGAAAACAATTCTATAGGAGGGATAGGGATACAACCTGAATAGTCTTACAATCTGCTATATAACTAACAATAAGTAATCCAAACAAGAACCTTACCTAGACAACATAAGCCCGAAAGGTACAACCAGCACAGAATAACCCGCCCCCCCATAAGCCCTAGCGAGCTCACTTCAATCTATATACCCCTAACTATGTCAAAATGAGTCAATAGGTAACTATAGCCAACCTGCCGGTCACCTGGGTCTGCAACTGAGCCTGCTCAGCTCTTGTAGCTATGTCTGAGTCCAGTGGACTCCTGTAACTGCACCCTGGGCACCAGGCTCGACGAGGGTCATTGATGCCGATACGACATGAAAATAATAGTCCAGCCATGGAATTGACTGTAATATGGACCTTGGGCCTCAACATAGTCCCTTGGGACAACATATAGCTCCTTGGAGTGATCCATATAGCCCCGTAGGCAATGACACATCTAGTAACCCTAGAGTTGGACAATGGAAGGCTATATAGGGCAGGGTCAATCCCAATCTAAACAGAAAATGCTAATCTCAAACTAATAGTAGTAGCTAACCACAACAATCATGCCTATGGCTTTCATACAAGGATCTAGGTCATATTACAATACGACAGGAATAACTTGCTGAAGGAATTCGCCTTAACATACCTCGAACGCTGACTTTCATTTAACTAGCGAGTTTCAACTTGTAAACGGTGGTTCCACCCCAACTGAAACCTTTATGCTGAGAGAATACGGCTAATTTTGATACTAAATTCGGCAAATAACGATAACTTTCAATAATAATAGAAACTATAATTCAACTCTGAATAACTTGGCCGAAAACCTATAATTTCTCAAGAGTTCAAAAGGGAGAAACGCTTATCTAATGCATGTGGCCGTTTAGGACTCAATTTGGAGTAATTCTGATAACTTTTACTCAGCAGAGTTCCGGTATGCCGAGCGAATTTTTGAGAAATAACTCCGTAGATATGCTTCCCATAGGCTTAGAAATTGTTACCCGAAGTTAATTTGCATTTGGACGGTGTTTGATAGCATAATCGGATGAAACTTTGGTGAATAGTGTGTGCCCTCTCTAATTTTTGTTGCAGGTTTCTTTTGAAATGAATTGAAAATAAGCCAAGGGCCTATATATACGAGGATGGCTGGTGGCACAGGGGCACTTCACGCCGGCCAAAGCGCCAGCATTGTGTTGCACCGCACCTCCTGGGGCGCCAATTGGCCTGGCGCACCACATTGCCCATCGCACAGGCCAGCTGGTATGTCGCATTGGCCCTCATGGCCTGGCCTCGTCCTACCTTGCTTCCGAGGCTCTTACCACATGCGTTAAGCTCTTCTTACTCTTCATAAATTCACGCGTATGCCTACTAGCCGTTAACATTTTACAGGGTGTAACATCCTCCCCCCTTAGGATCATTTGTCCTCGAATGTCATTTTCAGGCTTAAAGGAGCTAACTCTTTTAATCAACACCTAGAAAAATTTCAGCAGAGTCTCCTCTATATTATGGACTATTCGAGAACCTGAAATGCTAAAAAAAAACCTAGCATGGGCGTCGCACAAGATGCTATAAATAGCTACTCCACCATATAGAGATAAACAACTAGACAATGCTAATAATATAAATAGATAAATAACAACTGAACAACCACCTCACATCATTGCACATTCTGGGTCAATCCTGGAATAAGTGAGGATATCTAAATCTCATGTTATCTTCAGCTTCCCAAGTCATCTCTTCCTTGTTTCTGTTCCTCCACAAAACTTTAACAGAGGCTACATATTTAGTCCTTAACCTACGAACTTGCCGATCTAGTATGGAAACTTGGACCTCTTCAGAGGCTAACTCCTCAGTAACTTGAACGTCTTCAACTGGCATAACTCGGAACGGGTCCCCTATCCATTTTCGCAACATTGACACGTGAAAGACTGGATGGACGGATTCCAGCTCTGAAGGTAATTCCAGCTTATATGCCACTCGGCCTATCCTCCGGAGGATCCGATACGGGCCAATAAACCTAGGGCTAATCTTGTCCTTCTTACCGAATCTCATCACATCCTTCATTGGCGAAACTTTGAGGAATACCCAATCTCCAACATT
Source organism: Datura stramonium (assembly GCA_018107945.1). NCBI lineage: Eukaryota > Viridiplantae > Streptophyta > Magnoliopsida > Solanales > Solanaceae > Datura > Datura stramonium. Next base: position 174,151 of record JACEIK010000834.1, read on the forward strand.
GAATTCTAAATCTCTACGCCGCACATAGGAAAAGGATTTTTGATGACGTTGGGCTGTCAACAAGCGCTCTTTGATGAGTTTTACTTTCTCTTCTGACTAGTGGATCATGACAGGTCTAACTAACCCTGACTTCCCTACTTTGAGCCATCCGATGGAGGACCTGCATTTCCGCCTATAAAAGGCCTCATAAGGTGTCATTTGAATTGCAGAATGTTAATTGTTATTATATGAAAATTCGATAAGGGGTAGATGCTCATCCCAACTTCCTTTGAAATCTAGCACACACGCCCGTAACATATCTTTGAGCATCTGAATTGTGCATTCTTCCTGGCCGTAACATATCATATTAGTCGGATTATCTCTTTAATATACAACTCAGCATAGTCTTCGACGGAGAAGGTAGTGCTGACTGGAAATAAATGAGTTGACTTTGTTAATCTATCAACAATGACCCAAATAGAATCAAATCTATGCCTGGTACGGGTAATCCTATCACAAAGTCCATGTTGATTGCTTTCCATTTCCACATAGGCACTGCTTTCTCCTGTGTTAATCCGCCGGGTTTTTGATGCTCGGCCTTTACCTGCTGGAAGTTAGGACATTGTGCTACAAACTCCACTACACCTTTCTCCATTCTAGGTCACCAGTATATCTCCTTAATGTCATGATACATCTTCGTTGAACCTAGATGAAGAGAGTAATGAGAATAATGTACCTCTACCATGATCTGCTGGCGAAGTCTTGCCACATCTGGAACGTAGAGGCGACCCTTAAATCTCAAGACCCTATCTTCTGTCAATTCAAAGGCCGTTAATTCACCTGAGCTATACTAGGTTAGGATCCTCATACACCGCTCTTTTACCTCCACAACCAAGGATGATACAATGGTATTCTGAATCATAGCCCCACTATTCTCTGAGTCTACTATCAGGACGGCTAAGCTAGCTAACCAGTGCAGTTCTCGAGCCATTTCCCGTTGTTCTGGCCTCAAATATGCCAAACTTCCTGTAGATTTGCAGCTAAGTGCATCTGCAACAATATTGGCCTTCCCTGGGTGATACAAAATGTTTACGTCGTAGTCTTTTAGTAATTCTATCCAACATGCTGCCGCAAATTCAATTTCTTCTGCATGAAAATATACTGGAGGCTCTTTTGATCAGTAAAAGTATCCACGTGCACCCCATATAGGTAATTCCTCCATATATTTAAGGTATGAACCACTGCAGCTAACTCTAGATCGTGGGTGGATAGTTCTTTTCATGCTTCCTGAGCTACCTCGAAGTATAAGCAATCACCTTACCGTGTTGCATCAAGACGCATCCTAACCCAACGCCTGAAGCGTCGCAATATATAGCATAACCCTCTGAACCTTCTGGCAAAGATAACACTAGTGCCGATGTCAATTTGTTTTTCAATTCTTGGAAACTCCGCTCACAGGCCTCAATCCAATGAAATTTGGCTGCTTTCCGAATAAATTTAGTCAAGGGCGCTGACAAGGTAGAAAATCCTTCCAAAAACCTTCTCGTCGGCCAAAGCGTCAGCACTGTGCAGTGGCGCGCCTCCCAGGGCGCCAGTTGGCCTGGCGTGCCGCATTGCCCGGCGCACAGGCCGGCTGGCGCATCGCGCTAGCCCCTCGTTGCCTGGACTCATCCGACCCTGGTTCTGAGGCTCTTCCCACATGCGTCAAGCTCTTATTACTCATCACAAATCCACGCGTACTCCTACTAGCCATTAACATTTTATGGGGCGTAACAGAAACATGTGCAAAGGTAAAAGTGAAGAGTATGTGAAGTTTGTAAGTAAGGTTCAATTTTAAAAATACATATCTCCAAATATATAATGATTCAGAAGTCCTAACCTATCAAATAAAAGGTATTTGAGTTTAGTTTACAGCGAAAAAACCGCTCGTCAATCGGAGTTCGGAGTAAAAAGTTATGCTCGTTTGAAGATAATATTGTCGGCTGGGAAAGCACCTAGGCGTGCGGGTGCCGAGACAGGCAGGCATCAGGCGTGTGACGGCATGTCGCATGGGCACCGCACGCGGGCACCGCCCAGGTCTTGGCCAGCCCGCCTATATGAAGTAAATTTGAGCTAGAAAGCTCATTTCTACTCCGTTTTACTTGATTTTTTTTAGAATTTAGAGCTCTATACAATGGTAAAAACAAATCGTAGGTGAGAACTTGTATGGATAGGTCAAATTTCCTTATAGTCAAAGCTTGGAAAGGGTTTCTTATGTCGTAAGTTTCTAACTGTGGAGTTGCTGTGTTTTTGGCTGCCAAGCTGCTGCATTTTTGGGCAGTAGGGAGGTGAAGTTCTACCTCCATCTTGATGAGAGTTGAGTACAAATGAGGTAAGTGTTTTTACTCCTTAAATTTTCATGAACTCACAAGTTATGTTGGAAGTGAAGTTGGAACTTAAGTGTTGCTTGTGTTGTGTGTTGCTGCTGCATTTCAGTGGATTTGTTGTTGTGTTTTTGAAGCATTATCTAGCTATGGATATACTCCATTTTCTTTGGAGTTGAACACAAATATAATGTAAGTGTTTCTACTTATTAATTTCTATCAATTTGCAAGCTAAAGGTAGAGGTTGAAAGTAAAGGTTGAGGTGTTGTTTTGTATGTGTTATGGTGTGAAGCTGTTGCTTGTTTTGAAGGTTGGAGCTGTTGTGTTTTATTGAGAATATACTATATATTTGTTGGTGTTTTTCATGAGGAAAGTTAGGTAATTTTATACTTCTATTTTCCCTCAAAGTTGTAGAAACAAGTTGAAGTAAGAAATGTTAAATGTTGTCTTGTTTGTTTGTGTTGTGACTACCTATTGGTGTGACATTTTGACGGATAAATATGCTTAAAACAGCCTATTCACTTGGTTATAAACTCAAGGCATTGAAGAGGCTAACTGCTGGTTGTTGAAGGGAAAAGTCGGCTAAGAAAAACTCGTCAGAAACAAGGTATGTAAAGCACGTTTTCATGTCGTTGACTAGTCTGGCATTCCTATGTATCTAAGTTTATGTTGGAAACATATTATAATTCTGTCCAAGGGTTTAAGCTGCTTAATAGAAGCCATTGGTAAAAGGGTTGAAGCTTGTGAAGGTAAATCAAAAGAGTATAATTTATACGCTTGTTGTCATAGCCATATATTGAGTCTGGAGATTCCTCAGCATGGGTACTGTGAGCTGGTCCTTTATTTTATGTTACATATATGTGGTGCCAAATTTGATAAATGTTGTATGCAAAGTGAAATTGGTAAAAATGGTAAGACGATGACGCGCGAATGAACTTAACGCTAGAAAATGACTTTAAGCTAAATAAGGGTAAGTGAGAATAACGAAATGGAAATGTCTAACAATAGTCATCCAACCTCTTATTCACATATTCTAAGTTATATAAGTCCAAGAGGAGATTTATTGATTTATCTCCCTTTAACTAACCGGCTAGTTTACGTGTTTCCGAACCAACCGATACGTTGAACTTGAAAGATAGAACTCGAATGTGTAAATTATCGATATTTGTATGCAACCATCTTTATATGGGCAGGTTATACGTAGTATCTTAAGGTTAGTATATTATACAGAAATAAAAATATATTTATACTTATGCTTACGTTCAAGTTACATGCTAAGGGAACAAGAATTGTCTTTAGAATGTCTCCATAGGTTTAGTGGAACTTTTGTGCTATCTGAACCTCCTAAGAGTCACCAAGGCATTAAGTTAAATAAATGTTATAAATACGTTATGTGGTAAAATTCTATAATGAATATTATGTAACGACCTTCTACAAATCAATTAGAGTTGAACGTCTGTAAATTAGTAACGTAAGTTAAAGAGAAGCTCTCCGCTATACCCCTAAACAATTATGCTAAGTTATCCATTCTATGTTTTGAAATTATTTTCCAAGTTTGAAAAGGGTAATCCCAAGAGCTTCTAAGCCTATAATTATGTAAGTTTTCTTAAGCTCTTGAGATAATTGCACATTTGTGTATGTTAATTCAGTATCGTCCGAATTACGGCTATAAGTTCTTATTTGCCTATAAGGCAGCACTTAGAGAGTTGCTCAAGAGTTCCCAAGTTACAAAGCTCCAAGTCTCAGATCCTTAATTTATGCCTTCACGTCCCTATGTTATGTTGAAATGTGTTAATGCTAATCTAAGAAGTTTTCAAGAAATCATATTGTGATAATTATGCTAATGTTTCAGTCAAGTATTTGAAGTTGCATACAAGTCACTATAAGAATTTCTAGTAAGAAGTCTTAATGTATATGATTTTCATGTTATAACATATAGTTGAATTCTTTCGGTTATATTCAAGTCATACATCTATATATTCAGCTCTTGTTGAGTTATCATTTGAAAATTCCTAAAATTTAGAGGAGAGATTTCTCCACGTACCAATGTCCCCAACGTCGAAGTAGGTATAAACACAGGCTATGATAATGATCAGTTAAGATTAGAACTTCAAATCCTAGGAAGTCTCCTGGAGGTCGCTCAGTTAACTAAATACAAGTTTATACGTTACAGAAGTCTCATATGTTG